>BROG01000824.1:0-157500 GCA_030159075.1 Atrina japonica
CGGGGGACAAGACTTGGACTTTTCGCATTACAATTATCTATATCCACAATTTGAGGGTCATGATTTACTTGATTTACTTTTGTTCTTGAGTTTTGTAAGTTTTTAGGGACAACAGTTTCATGTGTTGTATGTCTTATTTTAAAATATGCATGACGACATACAAAAACAAATGGCTTAAGGTCACGTGAGTGGTTCAGATAAAAATTTTGGTCTGAACAAATCATTTAAAACATGTTGTCACAAGATGTTTTTAAGTAAAACTGTGCCCTTGCATAGAATTTAAGTCCTGTAACTCTAGCAAAGTTTGCTGAAAGTTGCTGATAACTGAACTCATATTCGATCTCATTGATGTGGAGAAATTTTAAGCAGCTTGGTTGGTTGACACCCCAAATATTGTACACAGACGAAAATCAATCTTTAATCTCCAGGGCATGATAAAAATAATCCAGTATAACAGTCACTGTGATTCAGATCTCTAATCATTGCCAATATTAATTGGTACACCATAATCAAAGCTGTAACTTTAAATTTAGCAGTAAATAACAGTTTAAAATTATTTACACATCATTAAGATCTACTAGAAGCAACTTGTATTCTTTGTTTCCGTTGAGTCTCCAATGATTTAGACTTTCTCCATAAGACATCTAAGGGCACGACCTCTAAGTGGCTTAAAGATAGTAACCTGAAAATGAAAAAAAGCAGGATAATAGAAATAAAATCAACTGAGAAAGTTTTGCGTATGTCCAATGTTATATTTTAGACAAACTGTGTAATATGTGTGTCGTAAACAGACAATACCACTGTGAGGATTTAATTTGAACCCTTTCAACCCTGCTGCAATGTAAGCGCACTCAATATACACCAGCAGTCAGGATACGTGCTGCTGAAGTGCTTATTGTTAATCCTGTCACATAGCAGTGAGCCAATAAATTAAAAACTTTTAAAACAGAATTTCTTACGATGAAGTGGTTGAAAGAGTTGTTTTTATGACTCTTTACTGAATGTAAGCGAATCCTTTCATAGGCCTACTCATAGATAGTATCAAGAGTGATAGACATATTGATAGACATCGATGTCCTTGACCACTTTCAAAAGTCGTAGTCTAATAAGTATTTGGACAATAAATCAGTCTTAATCTTGAAATAAAGACATTGACACATGAGGCTGTTTCTTACTTTCTGTTTTTTGTTTAATCTTAACTATATAGAATGGTAACTAAGTCGACTGACAGTTGAATGTTTATTTCTTTTCATGAAAACCAAGCAGAATTCAGTGTACTTCATTCCTTCTTTGTTTTGTTCATAGTAGGCCTAAGTACCATCAACAAAATTTAAATAATCACTGCATAAAAAATGTTGCTTCACAGAAATAAAGTTTCAAAGAAATCTCAAAAATCATTAAATCAAAATAAATATAATTTAAAAAAATTCAAATAAACATGAATTTTGAAAGAATTTTATTTGAAATAGAAGGAAATGGGAAGAAGATGGCATTAATTGACTTAGATAAGAAAATGTAGCCTACGGTAGGTCTATCGGCCTAGCTACTAGTACATGTATAATAAAACAAAAACTATTGATCAAGGGACAAATTTCTAATGGTGAGTAAAATTCTGAGGTTGCCATACAGTGACTAGAAGTTAAGGTGTACTTACAGCCCTGAATCTCGTTTAGCAGATGTTGGAACCTTAATATGGACAATATTATCCAGATTTTACAGACCAATTTTATACCTCGGTAGGACTAAAATGGTACTTGATTGATAAAAAGAAAACTAATATGTGTGGTTCAGCAATGATGAATAGAAAATTGTTTCCAAAGGAACTGGTAAACAAAAGGCTGATGGGCCTTGACAGTCACCTGAGAACACATAATTAGCTCCCATAAACCCTGACATGACAATAACTGCCTTACAGATTTTTTGTAGACGTTGAACATTTCTGCTTCTTTCACTTTTACTGTATCTCTGATACATTTCAAGATAATGTCAAAAAACAGACCAAAATATGAACAATCCACTTAAAGAAGAAATAACTCCCATAAAAGGCAGCCTGAAAATTTCAGCCCATATGACTTTTTTTTTAGATATTTGTGTGCTGAATAAGGGGTCGACCGGACAATTTTGGGCCTACTGACTTTTTGTAGATCTTTGCGTGCTGAACATTTTTTTCTTTCACTTTTACTCTAGCTAATATACTTTTCAAGATAATGTCAAAAAATATCCAAAAACATGAAAAATCCACTAAAAGGGGAAATAACACATATAAGGGTCTACCCGATAATTTCCAGCAAAACCAACTTTTGGTAGATTTATGCAAGCCGCTCATTTTAAGGTAACATTTTTTTTTCTCTAGCTTTAATAATTTTGGAGATACATGTATTTAATAAACAAAAATTTCTGATGCATTCGTTTTATTTTTAGCCATGAAAGCTACGTTTGGTTCTAGCCCCTTTTCTGGAGAAGAAGTCAAAAATGTAGAAAAGTTTACAATAGAAATTTATTTTTTCCATTTACTTAGGTGACCTTGGCCTCTTACCCCATGACCTTGAAATTTTGTCAAAATAATCCTTAGATTGCAAACTTTATGTGGCTTCACATGGGGATACTATATGCCAAATTTGGTTAAAATCGGCCCACTAGGTCTTGTGAAGAAGTCGAAAATGTGTAAATGTTAACAACGTTAGACAAAAGACGATTGCAATAGGTCATGACGAACCTTTGGCTCAGGTGACCTAAATATAGACCATTTAGCAGACCATATAGCTCACCTGTTTTATGCTTGTTATAATTTGGGTCAAAATCAGGCCACAGCAACCAGCATCCCCCTGCATTATTGAGTTATGACCCTAGATAACGTGCATGTGAAGTTTCATGGCAGTAGCTGCAGTACTTTGACCACAATGGACTTAAACATAAAGCTTAACGCAGAAAAACGACAATGCTGACACTGAGGCAGTGACAGCAATAGCTCTTCTGTTCTTCAAACAGGTGAGATAAAAAGGACGAGGACATATGCAGATGGTAATCAAACACATTATTCAACAGAACAGTTGTGGCATGTATTTGGAAGGACAAATGTCCTATTTATTTTGTATCACAAATTCCCCACCAACGTCAGTTCTTGGGTATGATACATATATATATATATATATATATAATATATATATATATATATATATATCAATATATATTTATATAAATATGGCATAATTACTGTGACATGATTGCATCACAATATCTACTCAATGTCATTGTTCTACACCTCAAGATGACATTTTACTTCAACATGTTCAGCAGTGTGTGGAAATCATATCATGTCACGATCTACACCTCAAGATGACATTTTACTTCAACATGTTCAGCAGTGTATGGAAATCATATCATGTCACGATCTACACCTCAAGATGACATTTTACTTCAACATGTTCAGCAGTGTATGGAAATCATATCATGTCACGATCTACACCTCAAATGAGCATATTTCAACTTCAACATGTTCAGCAGTGTATGGAAATCATATCATGTCACGATCTACACCTCAATGTAATATGACATTTTACTCCGGGTTCTTTTCATGTTCAGCAGTGTATGGAAATCATATCATGTCATGATCTATACCTCAAGATGACATATTTTACCTCAACAAGAGACCCCAGAGGGATCTTGGCGCCCACCATACATGTTCTATGTCTGATCTATGACAGAATGTTCTTTTCTCTTCTTTTCGCTTATTTTGTGTCTCAACATTGAATTTTAAATAGAATCCATATTTCTGTGAAATACTTCCTTCACAAGATTATAGCAAAAGTGAACTTGAATTAAACATATACATTTTTACAGAGAATGGAATTCAACATGGCCGACTGGTGTACATCATAGATTTTGATCTCTGAAAATGTAATATGCAAATCTAAACCTCCGGGGAACCTTCATGTCAAATTTCAAGGAGACACCCTTCAGTCCTTCTCGAGAAAGTTCAGCAGTTTATGGAAAACTTCCTCACGGTCACACATAAAGATGGCTGCCTGTTACATGAACTAGCAATTCAGCAGTGTATGGAAATCATTTACCATAATGTTCTACACCTAAAGAGGATATATTTTACCCGAACAAGTTTTGCTGTGTATGAAAATCATGTATGGAAATTATCTACCGCCATTTCCTACACTTCAAGATGACATTTTATATAAGCAAGTTCAGCAGTTTATGGAAATGATCTACCATCACGTTCTACACATAAACAGGACATATTTACCTTAACAAGTTCAGCAGTTTATGGAAATGATCTACCGTCATATTCTACACCTAAACAGGACATATTTACCTTAACAAGTTCAGCAGTGTATGGAAATCATCTACCGTCATGTTCTACACATAAACAGGACATATTTACCTTAACAAGTTCAGCAGTTTATGGAAATGATCTACCATCACATTCTACACATAAACAGGACATATTTACCTTAACAAGTTCAGCAGTTTATGGAAATGATCTACCGTCATGTTCTACACCTAAACAGTACATATTTACCGTAACAAGTTCAGCAGTCTGTAGAAATCATCTATCGTCATGTTCTACACCTAAACAGGACATATTTACCTTAACAAGTTCAGCAGTGTGTGGAAATCATCTACCGTCATGTTCTTTGGATCGTGTTTCCTGATTTCAACAAAATCATCCTGGATAATCTGTAAATAAAATGTGTAAATAAACAATTATTTGTGTAAGTTCTAGGGGTGGGACGGTTCAGGATTTTTTTGGTTCAGTTTTTCTGTTTCTGTTCTCGTTTTTTTCGGTTTGGTTCATCTAACAACTGACTCTTGGCCTCCGAGTGCAACTACAGAATTATAAACACATTCTAGAACGAATATCAGTCAAATGACACATTTTTATCCCAAATATGAGACCCTGTGGTGCAACACAGCAGTATGTGGGTTCTAGTTCATATCTCTAGCCTACCTTAAACCATGTTGTGAAATAATATATTTTTAAGATAAATCTGTGCATGGCACAGTAGTATTTCTAACAAGCTGCTGATCAATGATACAGAAATACAAAGTAATTTGCTTATATGGAACACTTGTATTTAAAATATTCTCTCCATTTACATTGTAAGAGAAATATGCTGTATTGCTATGTTTAATTCACTAACAAATTTTACTCTTTACATCTTGTTTAATCGTCACTTCTTTGGAATTAAATTATGGACAAAAATATTTAAGACAGGGTATAGAATACCACAGGCTGAGGTTAATGGATCAAATATAAAGAACTTGGTCTTTCTGCCATAGAGTAACTCCGTAGGTGTGTAGACACTACAGAGAAAATGCTGCATGTCAAATTGCCATGTTTATTATTTCAAAGACTCGCCTACTCACTGTTGATTATGCAATATTTGTAATCGGCATCTGGTTTCAGTTGGAAATAATCCCACATGAAAGTAACTCGAATTACCCAAGCCCTTTCTGTTCCCAATCCCCCTTCTTTTGAGGAATGAAGTGATCATAGTGAGCAAAATATAATGACTGTTTAACAACATGAAAGAATAACTTCATATAAGCCGTCATTATAGAGAGGCTGGATATATTATCACATTTACATTCAAATTATATCTGTATAAATCATTTATAAATTATTTTATACTCTGATAAAGAACATTACGTTTTTTTAATTAGAAGTACTGGTGTCCGCTTCAAGTAAATGTCGTGCCGTCTGGGTCATTAGAAGGACCTTATAAAATTTTTAATTTTTAACTGAAACGAACTGAAATCCGGAATATAAGAACTGAACTGATCGGTTTGATGCCAACCATTCGGTTTCTTCGGATTTTTAACTGAACCGTCACATACCTAGTAAGTTCTATGAGCCAATTTGACATAAAAAACAAGAACAGGTAATTTAGTCAATAAAAGGAGAAATTGTCATAATTTAATTTTGTCACAATTTAACTTTTTTGTCTGATCAAAGTCTGTAATCATCATCTAGAAATCTCAACCAAATTTACACAAAAATCAAAATTACCCCCAATGAAAAGTTGAAATAATTTTCAAATCAAAGTAAGTAAATGTATTATTTAAAAATATCATATCTAACTTAAACACCCACTTACAGATACTTCAGAGCCGGCCTGGCTCAGTCGGTAGCGCGCTCGACTCTGGATCGTGAGGTCGTGAGTTCGAGTCCCGCCGGCGACAGGTTGGTTTCCTGTCTTTCGGATGAGACAGTAAAAGCTGGAGGTCCCGTGTCACAGTAGGTGTCGGCACGTTAAAGAACCCTCACTGCTCAATGGCCGTAAGTGCCGAGCATAGGCCAAAATTTGAAGCCCTTCACCGGTATTTGGTGACGTCTCCATATGAGTGAAATATTTTTGAGTGGGACGTTAAACAACAATAAAAAAAAAAAAAAAAAAAAAAAAAAAAAAAAAAAAAAAAAACATACTTCACAGATTTAATTGGAAATTGTAGTTTCAAGATGCATGTAATAATTATGGCCACTGGACATATAAGTATACAGTCCAATCTAAATTTTATGATGTCAGACGTACACTGAAAAGAATATTGTATAATTTGTACTTTGTAAAAAGCAAAACGCAGTTTGTCATGATTTTTTTTCTAGCTTACATAACCATGGCAAAATCACATGTTAATGTTACAGAAAAAAATATTCCATACTGTAAAGTTAAATTCATAAGGCCAAATAAAAAAATACTTCAGTTTCTCACACACCACCGCGTGTAAAAAAAATAAATCGCCGATGAAACCATTTTATTCACATAACATAAAAAAATCACCACCGCGCAACAAGTAAAAATGTCAGTCATTTCAAAAGTTTCGAAAATGATCCATTTCCTTACTTATAGCTAAAATGCATTTCTAAAACCCAATTAGAAACTAGAATAATTATTTTATTGACAATTCAACATGTAAATCTTTACTTCATGCTTGAAAATGTCACAGAACACATCGTGTGTTTTTTTGCCGAGTGAACAAAACAATCACACAACTTTTTGTTACAATTTATTGACATTCTCCATAAAAACATTTTTTGTTACATAATATCTTCTTATTTTCTTACCTCCAAGGTATATAAACAATAATTTGGAAATAAAAAATAAAATAAAATACCTACCTACCTTGCCCATTTTGGAAGGCTAATTGTCTGAGAACCAGAATATTTTTTTTTACATGGCCTAAGATAGTATAAAGTAAAAGTAGGAATTTATTACTTTGTTGGAAACAAGTCAGATTTTCACTTTTTTGCTTACATCTAATTTTATCACTGTATTCAAACATGTGAGCCAAGATCAACAATTGCCTCTCATTGACTGAAATAGCAAGTAACGGTAGTGCTGTCATTGCCATCAAACAGCCAATCAAATCCTTCCTTTCAAAACCAATTCAAATTTTCCAATGTGTCACACCAAGCCTATTGGATCTAGTATTTGTCATGGCATAACTAACAGCATGCTGGCTAAAAAAATTATCCCCCTCACCACCTGAGACATGTGATGTCAGTGAAGTGCACCGCCAGGGGCATATGATGTCAGTGAAGTGCACCACCAGGGGCATATGATGTCAGTGAAGTGCACCACCAGGGGCATATGATGTCAGTGAAGTGCACCACCAGGGGCATATGATGTCAGTGAAGTGCACTGCCAGGGGCATATGATGTCAGTGAAGTGCACCGCCAGGGGCATATGATGTCAGTGAAGTGCACCGCCAGGGGCATATGATGTCAGTGAAGTGCACCGCCAGGGGCATATGATGTCAGTGAAGTGTTAACAACCCTTAGATGAACTTACAGTCCAAGTTTGGTAACTGTACCACAATCTAAACTTTAAATATTGTCCTACATTTTGACCCCACCCCACTCCAAGGGCATGTGATGTTAGTGAAGTGTAAGCCTGGTTACTGTGTCACAATCCAAACTTAAAAAAATATCACACTTGATATATAAGTGGGACAGAAGTATGGACATATAGACAATACAATCACTACATGCCCCCAGGGCATAAAAATTAGGTTAAATTTATGTCAAAACATGTTAGGTTAAATTTATGTTAAAACATGTTTTGAATAAGAAATTGACAATAATTCTGTTTTAGAAATTGAATATCCATCAACTGGAGTTTTGATGCAGTAGATCTACTTATTATTTCAAAACAAAAATAAATGTATATTGGTTTCAAATTTTTTACTTGACGACGTGCAGTACGTTGTGACTTCATAAATCTGTCAACACATAAGTCATGATGAAGACTAAAATCATTCATGAATTGTTTTCACTCACAATCATTTATATTTATTCATTTTAAAATCACAAACATCGTTGATTCGAGTTGATAAACCAGCCCAGGACATTGATGGCATATCACACAAATGCAATATTTCATACATAGTGACTTTGCAAACACAGCTTAGTTTTGTTAGATATATATAGGCAGACCACAAAATAACACGGGAACGATCGTTCAGGTTGCGCAGAAGTTGCAACAAATACGAATCTCATAACCTCATTTTTGTTTTCCATGAAATTTTATTTTTAATTCTTCATTATTGCTAACGTAACCTGCAGGTTATGGTCATTCCTTTTAGAGGTTTATGGCCCAATAGGGACTTTGTAGGGGATTCACCAGAACATCGTAAAAACCAATGTTTCGTTAAATGTGACTTCGTAGATAGTGGGATTGACTGTATAGTATTACACTTACTTTCATGTAAATGACCCAAGTGCATAAATGGAGGTATCATGCACAGATTGGGGTGTACTGCAATGAACTCAAATAAAGGTGGTTGAAAAAGGGTGGGTGGGTGGTTCTTTCAATCTGTTTCCTCAAAAGAGAAGACAGCTGTCAAAGAGTAAGGATAACTAGGGACATATAAGTATATACATACTTCTATCAAACTGCATGATATACATTTAATTACTGTATTTGACACTTTCTGTAACTTGGAATCCATTAGTATGTCTGACAATGTACCTGTTGCATTGATTCACTGACGCTGTACTTGATTGAACGAGCAACTGTGATGTAACTGCGGAATTTGTTTAAGAAGTCTTGGGTGCAGGAAGAGTCCAGTGATGAAAAATGTTCTCTCAAGTCACCTGGCAACATCTTTGGAACCAGTGGTATTAAACAATCACTCTAAAAATATAAAAAATAAAAAAACCTATGTTTATGTCAGTGGCCAGATATTAAACATTAGATTTTGACTCGCATACCAGAAAAAGCAGGACAACCTCTCAGACATGCATTGTTTGTTTTAAATAAAAGATTTCAAGTTTAAACAAGTTTATTCCACGCTGATGTTGTGCACAGGTTAGTCAAAAACACCTAGAATCCTGAAAAGATAATGTGAAAATCAGATAAGAAATTAATAGTTTGGTGCTAAGCTTTATTTCCAATAAAAATTTGTCTTTCTGGATGAGTTAAATCTTAATCACAACATAATGACTACTTAAAGGTAATGTTCTTTTTAGAGAGAACAATAGTGTTCATAGAGACCTGACATCTATATCTCACTGTCACCCAATTGGCACCAAATGTTCAAATATGGCAAAGTGACCAAACAATGTCATGTACTGATGGATCAGAGTTACTTATAGATCATAATTTGTCATCTGTAGATCATAACATGTCATCTACAGATCCCACAATGTGAAGTACTGATCACATCTTGTCATCTACAGATCACACCATGTTATCTACAGATCATATCATGTCATCTACAGATCACACATCAACTACAGATCACACCATGTTATCTACAGATCATACCACATCATCTACAGATCACACCATGCTATCTACAGATCATATCATATCTGCAGATCACACATCAACTACAGATCACTGTTAATAACAGATGTCATCTACAGATCAAATCATGTCATCTACAGATCACACATCAACTACAGATCACTGTTAATTACAGATATTGTCATCTACAGATTAAATCATGTCATCTACAGATCACACATCAACTACATATCACTGTTAATTACAGATAATGTCATCTACAGATCACACCATGTTATCTACAGACTTGCCAACTTTTTGAAGTGAAAAAAAAGAAGGCAATGCTGTCTTGTTTTGTCGCATGATTGAAAATTCTTGAAACTAGAGCTGTCGTTGATGGCCTCAATATTGATGTATTGTTAATTCAAAATGCTTCGATACAATATCGATATATTTTTCGGAAATCGATACATTTAGCATGTTCCAGATTCTCGGTAATTTTGGATTCCGTTTTCGAATTTTCTATTCCAGTTTCGAATTTTCTATTCCATTTTCATCCACTTTAGTACACTCGAGAAAATGGCCGACGCATGTGACAATGCATAGCCAAGTGAAGCTGGTGATACAGAAACCCTGCAAAATGCTGTGAAAATTTATGAGTTCAAGTCTCACGGTTCATGAAAAAGTGATGTATGGAAATTTTTTGGTTTACCCAATAAAGATGAGGCTGTGAACACGGAAAAAGTTATATGCAAACTTTGCCATTTAGTCCATACAGTGGAAATACAATAAATATGCGAGCACACATTTATAGGAAACATTATCATGAATCAAAAAAGGTTTGAAAGTTTTTGATTTTTTGAATGGATGTGACTTTTATCAGTTTTGTAGTTTGAACGTGATTGTATGATTACATCTACTTTCAGTTTCAGTTTGGCTTTCACTTGTCAAGAGTACATTTGTCATAATTTACGAATTTATAAGAGGACCGGTAGCAGTAAAAATACTGAATAACTGAAATATACTGGAATGTACTCGGCAGTCAACTGAAATGTATCATAAAAGTGTCAAAATGAAATGTATATTATTTTGAGACAATACACATATTAATGAGATTATTATTTTGAAATTTGAACTACAAAATGTATATAAAACCCAAAGTAGGCAAATGCTAGGCCCTATGCAATAACTGCAATCAATCCTAGGTGTAATATGGCATTGCGGTCCTGAGTGAAATGGAAGTGTTTATGTGAAATATAATGATATCTTGAAACTTGAAACTGTTTAAATATGGTCATGAAGTAAGAATTACACCCTTCGCTAAATATGTCTATTGTGGACTCAATTGAGCTGCTTGTGTGTTGTCACCATGGACCGCATGGCTGACTGGCCATTTTACTGCAGAGTTTATGATGAACAGTTACTTTAAAGTTACCCTATTTTATGAAAAATGTTGAGTTTGAAATGATTTGAGATGCCCGTTGTCTAAAAGTACCATACATTTCAGGAGCTTTGCACCCAATTTTGTAGTTTTTGTAGTACATTTTAGTATGAATTAAAGAACCCCACGCTGCATAGGTCAAAATTCAAAGCTTGGGTCAAAATCTCAGTGGCCTGCATCAGCTAGATGGCATGATGCCATGATATAACTGAAATTCTGTTGATAATTGTGTTCAACACACACATGTTCAATGTTAATGTTGATATGAAGGCTTCAAATTTACTATTCTTAATGCAGAATTTTTCATTTGTAATCAACATTAATACTTAGAAATTTGATTCAGGGTGAATTGCATTATAGATTATGAACTAATGATAAACTTTACTATGATTTTGTTGTTGTTTATAACTCTGTAAAATTTGATATCTGCATCCAATTCCAAGTTCACATATTTTTTCTGCTTGATAATTAAGTATGGTTTATTTTTAAAATTTTAGGAAACACCTTGGCAAAGTCATGCAACAACGAGCAGATCACAGCCATCAAGCCAAATGAGTGTTATTACCATGAACAAAAGAAGCCACTGTAAAAGGATCTGCAGCCCTTTTCACAAAAAATCTTAAGATAACTTTTACTCTTAAGAGTAAAATTAAGATTGTTATGGTTTTCATGAAAAATCTTAAGTGAATCTTAAGATAAAAATTTGTCGTAACTTTAAGAGAGCTATCACCCACACTTAAGAGAAATTTTTACTCTTAAGATTTTATCAATATAATCATAAGTGTCTCCATAGAAAAAAAGATGATCTGATGATTCCTCCCCATATCCTGAAGGCATTTCGTATTTAGTAGGTTAATAAATCTTAGGACTATATCGATTATGTTGTGTTGAAACTACAGAAGATCTAGGCCACCATACTGTACTGTCCTCGTCATATAATCCGTGAAACAGAAAAATAGCAATGGTTTAGATCTAGAATAGAAATCTAGGCCTATATCGTTGTCATGATAAGATAACATATGCATACCTTTTGTAATCCTTTAATAGATCTATAATGATAGATTTAGTCAAGAAAATTAAAATTTGCTAGCCCTGCCACAATTGTTTACATCTGTACCAAATCCTAGCGTTCTTAAAGTCACGCACTCTGACGTCATGTAACAGGTCGATCCAAGCTGATAATTAGGGGTGTTTTCAAATGAAGTCGAGTTTACTAGATCTATCATCATCATTACCAGGAAATATTTAAATTGCATAGGCGGATTTAGAGGGACGGTAGGGCTCTCAAAGCTTAGTTAAAAATAAAAATAAATCCTTGAGACTACTTGGTCGAATTTCTGCTCCGATTTTAATATACATTTAACATTGCACTTTTTTGCTGAATCAGTTATCTTCTATTGAGAAAATAATCAATTTGATTTATTAGCGGATTATCAGGCAAAGGTCATATTGTCACGTCTGAATGTAGAAAAAGGCGTCTATGGACTTTAAATTTAATTTTTTTTCTGAAAGCGTAAACCCAATCCCCTTACGAAATGCGATCCCAATAGTTGACAAAATAGGTGTAAAACCTTCAATTTCTCTGGATTCCTAAAAACACAGAATTTTCGCGACTCGCTCCGTTCAGCAACAATATCAAGACTTTAAATTCTCAGTTTAGCTCTGGTGAGATATACATGATATAAAAGTTGTACACGACATTTTTTAAAAAGTAATAATCCCATGTCACCATCGGCACCACTTTTACAAATTTTCTATATCCGCTACGCGATGTGATACTTTGAAGGACAAACAGGTCATAATTTAGTGTCTAAAAACTCAAAACGACCTCACGGGGCTTGTAAAACTACACCATTTCAAGGGAAGGATACCCTATAGGACCGTTTGCTGTGAAAATAATCCCTTTGAGATTAACAATGGGACACCGATCTTGTCGTTAGATCGAGTCTGGAAGCTTATGAATTTCCAACTTTATTTTTTTTCAAAGGTGCGTGACCCATAGTCTCAAATGAAATATTGCTTCACAATTTATTCAAAAATTTTAAACCTAAAACATCCTCACAAAGGCTTGTATTCTATAACAATTTAATATAATTGTGTATCTGAATGGATATGTAAAATAAATGTAAAAAAAAACAAATTTTTATGAAATACAATTAGATCTAAAAATATAAACACACGATATCGTATAAATAATGTACTACTAGGTATTTCACGAAGGAAGTACTGTTTATATTACTATATTATATTATAGTACTATTTTAAATTGATAAATTTAGTAAAGTTCAAAGATGAATTTAAAATTTATGAATTTAAAAGTGAACACCTGGCAGTATGAATATCTAAAACGCAAACGTGAAGCCTACTCAACGGACATATTTAAATTACAAAATAGAATTTAAAATATTAATACACAAAAACATAGCCTATAAACATATAATTTACTGATGCCGTATAGATCTAGTCTCTAGATAACATAATACATGTAAAACACGAACAAATACACTAGTATTGTGTAATTTCAAAAGGCTGGAGTAAAAAATAAGTAGAGCTTTGTGAAACTTTATTTAATCATTATTCGAACTTGATTGAATTTCATTTACACCAAAAATATTTGTTTTTTATCTGGATTATATTCAGTGCAAATACATCAACTAAAATACATGTGACGCCTTACCGGAAATATTGTATGCGCATGCGAATCGAAAGTGACACGCCGTTGCTATGTTTACTTTAATCGTAAGAGAAAAACTTATGATTTTATCTTACAATTAAATCTTAAGAGAAAATTAAATCTTACGATAGCTTTTATGAAAATGACTTAAGATTTATCTTACGATACTCGTAAGATTTTATCTTAAGAATAATCTTAAGATTTTTTCTGAAAAGGGTTGCTGGAACTTCAAGAAACATCTCTAAAGTGATACTGATTTTTGGTCATGGATATGAAACCTTTATCTACTGCTGAAGGCTTTAACCAGTACATTAGAACCTAGATATAACACTGTGTCAAGAGATCATTTATTAGAACAATATATTGTTCCACTGTATCATTAGAACCTAGATATAACATTGTGTCAAGCAATCATTTATAAGAACAATATATTGTTCCACTGTATCATTAGAACCTAGATATAACATTGTGTCAAGCAATCATTTATAAGAACAATATATTGTTCCACTGTATCATTAGAACCTAGATATAACATTGTGTCAAGCAATCGTTTATGAGAACAATATATTGTTCCACTGTATCATTAGAACCTAGATATAACATTGTGTCAAGCAATCATTTATGAGAACAATATATTGTTCCACTGTATCATTAGAACCTACATATAACATTGTGTCAAGCAATCATTTATGAGAACAATATATTGTTCCACTGTATCATAATACAGTGCATATGGTCCAGTTAGACATGGACACAGCCATCAGACATGCCTTCACCACCGATGCATGGTCCTCCGTGAATATGGAGAGCTTTATAATAACTACTTGTCATTTTATAGACCCATAAACATATGAGTTGAAATTAAAGTTCTAGAAACAAAAAATATAAAAACAAATCATACTAGTGAGAACTTAGCTGAAGAAATGAAAATTGTAACATGTAAGTGGAAATTTAAAGACCACCCAGAGGCAGTCACTGACAATGCAGCAAATATAGTGAATGCTACCCCCATCTGGGATGTTTTTGGCATACTTTAAACTTAGCAGTAAACAAAGGCATGTCAGTTACAGAGGCTCGGTCTCTAGTGAGCAAATACAGGAAACTAGTTTCAGTTTTTAAATAGAGCTGTTTAAAAACATTAGTTCTTTGTGATGCTCAGTTATTGTTAGACTTGGAACAATTACCAGTTATTATATTAGAAAAAAAATTGCTTAAAATCTGGGCTGAAATTTGGCCTATCCATATGTGTACTTATTACTTAGCAGTGATCTTTGAATCTGAAAACATGGATTTGAAAAAACTGCCAATTTTTCCAGTAGCGTTGAGAGGTATATTTCTCTCTATGACATGTGAGACACTCAACTCTTAATACAGACAATCATTACTTGAAGTAAAAAATTAATCCATAGTCCTATGTGACTGAATACCAGTTGTTATTTTTTATGTTTACCCCATGCCACGTTTAAATTTAAAATTATCCTGCCATGAGAAGCAGTATGGATACGTCTCACCTTTCTTACTTTTTTTCACTATGCAATTAAATGTTTTAGTTGCAATGTACTTTGATAAAAATGTTTGATCCCATGTTTTTCTTTTTACTTGACATGACACAACTACTGTACTCTTCACTCACGCTCCGTTTCTATTCGAAGCCATTTTCAAACCAAGCAGTTTAACAGGTCATAATAACGCTTGACATTAGGAAAAACAATAGTTCATTCCAAATGCATGTGCAACTACAGCCAACATCTTGTCATCTACAGATCACACAATGTCATGTGCAACTACAGGTAACAACCTGTCATCTACAGATCACATCATATCATCTAAAGATCACATCTTGTCATCTACAAGTCATAACATGTCATTTACAGATCACACCATGTCATCTATAGATCACACCTTGTCATCTACGGATCACACATAATCTATAGATCATTCCATGTCATCTACAGATCACACATGTCATATACAGATTATGCATGCCGTCGAAATGTTACACATCTCATCTACAAGCCATACATGTTATCAACAGATCCCACATGTCGTCTACAAGTCATACCATATCATCTACTGATCACACCTTGTTATCTACAGATCACATGTCATCTACATGTCACATCCTGTCATCTTAAAGTCACACGATGTTGTCTAAAAATCACATCATGTCATCTACAGATCACATCATGTTATCTACAGATCACACATGCCATCTATATTATATATTACATCCTGTCATCTACAAGCCACACCATGTCATCTACAGTTCACATCCTGTCATCTACAGATCATATCTTGTCATCTACTAGTCACACCATGACATCTCCAGTACACACCATGTTATCAACAGATCACACCATGTCATACACAGATCACACAGACAACATCCTGTTATCTACAGATCACATCCTGTCACCTACAGATCACATCTTGTCCTATAAATTCATGATGTACAGATTTGGCACTAATGCAGAGTAACATGGACAACCGTTTGGAAAGTGAACATAAAGTAAAACCTGCTACAGCAACCACTTGTGTATAAAAACCACTTAGTTACAAAGATCGTTTTTGCTTTCCTCAACAGTAATATTTGTGTACAAATCAATCTTTATTTACGGACAACCTTCCTACAAAGACCAGTTTTTTGTGTCCCTAACCAGATCTTTATATACAAGTTTCTCTGTAGGTATGAAATGGCCATCCATTTCCAAAATAAACATCAACCAATAGAGCTAGAGTGAGCAGTTATAAGATTGTAACAGGCTCAAGATTGCGACAAGCTCAACTGACTTAACGGTTATATAGAGCATCCTAAAAAATATACAAACCGGAAGGATGGACTTGGCCTCCGAGAGAATTAATACTGCAGTATTTGATAGAAAATCTTGTCTGTGGTAAGAGAAGTCATACTCTACTTTCTGCCAGCTGATCATGTTTCCCAAAGCTGTCATGTTCTTCACACCTATGTAAGAAATTAATTTATATTTCAATAAGTTGTCTGGATAAAACTTAATTACTTTAGTTAATTGGTCAATTATAGCTAAACATAGTAAAGTATAAGAAGACAACAAGTTACAGTACAATAACACAAGATGACAACAAATTAAATTATCATACCTATACCTCAAGATGACAAATTAAATTACATTAACTCAGGATGACAACAACTTACAGTATCTTAACACAAGATGACAACTTACAGAATCTTAACACAAAATGACAACTTACTGTATCATAACACAAGATGACAACAACTTACAGTATCATAACACAAGATGACAACAACTTACAGTATCATAACACAAGATGACAACAACTTACAGTATCATAACACAAGATGACAACAACTTACAGTATCTTAACACAAGATGACAACTTACAGTATCATAACACAAGATGACAACAACTTACAGTATCTTAACACAAAATGACAACTTACTGTATCATAACACAAGATGACAACAACTTACAGTATCATAACACAAGATGACAACAAATTACAGTATCATAACACAAGGTAACAACAACTTTTAGTATCATAACACAAGATGACAACAACTTTTAATATCATAACACAAGATGGCAACAAATTAAAGTATCATGACTCAGGATGAAAACAACTGACAGTATCATAACAGAAGATGACAACAACTTAAAGTGTCATAACACAAGATGACAACAGCTTAAAGTGTCATAACACAAGATGGCAACAAATTAAAGTATCATGACTCAGAATGACAACAACAGTATCTTAACAGAAGATGACAACAACTTAAAAAGTCATAACACAAGATGACAACAACTTAAAGTGTCATAACACAAGATGACAACAAATTAAAGTATCATGACTCAGGATGACAACAACAGTATCTTAACATATGATGACAGCTATCTTTGTGGTGTCAAACATATTACATGTTCTGTAACTGGTTAAGTTACAATATTATCTATACATCAACTATAAATCTAATGCACATACTGACACAAAATAAACCTTCACTGAAGACAAGAGATAAATAAATACAATCAGTATGCCTGTTAGTGTCATAACTAATTACAGAACTCACCCAATGCTTCTAACTGTCCTGGCTTTAGTTGTGTTTCGTCTATGATAAGTGATGTATCCTCACTAAGCTGTAGCAAACCACTCTTTAATCTGTTAGCAGTATAGTCCTTCTCTGGACAAAGTCTTAAAGTGTTCATATTTTCCACAGTCAAAGGCAGGAGGTGTGACTGAAACAATTGTTTAATATACAACTATTATGGCACATAAACAACATAGATATTAAGTACAGAATAGCCTCCCTGTGTAATGTGTGCCATCTTTAACCCAATTAATATGATAGTGTCCAAAAAAACCCACTAAATTTGTTATTCACTACTCACGATTACCTCAACAACTGCCTGATAGAGGTACAACCGCCAACTACGAGAATGTTGTAAACCACCTTGTGTTTCTCTTCCAGTGGTTTCACTTTCAGTTTATGACCAGAAATCAGGATTATAACAAGAGCTAATTGTAACAGGGTTCTGTTAAATGATGTCCCCCAAACTTAAAAACAAGTCGTTTTGATATCAACCAGCATTTATTATATACAAAACTGCAATTGTTCTTAACAGGTTTTGAGGAACAAAAGCCATAAGACTGAAATCACAATCGCTGATACCAGTAAATTTCAAATTTCATCAAAATCAGACAATGTTGACATTTTGACCAATCAGAAGGAAAGGTTTGCCATAGATGACTAAGAAACTCATACGATTGAAATGCAATCCCTCAAAACCAATAAATTCCATATGTCATCAAAATCTGGCGATGTTAAAGTTTTAACCAATCAGAAGACTCAATTTGCCATAGACAGCAACAAAATGCATATGACTGAAATCGAAATCTTTTCATACCAATAAATTCAAAATGTCATCGAAATCAGACGATTTTGAAATTTTGACCAATCAGAAGCCTTGGTTTTTTGGAAAATGGACAGTCAGATACACTTCAACTGACCCTCTGTAATATCTATGTGAAGTATGGTAAGGATCATTCAAGCGGTTCTTAAGATATTTAGGTTTAAGTGTTGGATCAAACAGGAGCCATCATTTGGTCATGTGACTTTTTCTCGGAAAATGACAGTTCACGTACACTACATCTCACCCTCAGTAATATCCCTCTGTAGTTTGGTAAGGATTGATCCAGTGGTTTTAAAGCAAAGTGTCAGATATGTTCGCGGA
Source organism: Atrina japonica (assembly GCA_030159075.1). Taxonomy (NCBI): domain Eukaryota; kingdom Metazoa; phylum Mollusca; class Bivalvia; order Pterioida; family Pinnidae; genus Atrina; species Atrina japonica. Next base: position 19,085 of record BROG01000824.1, read on the forward strand.
AGAAAAGAGAATAATAAGAATAATAATAAGATGAAGAAGAAATGGAGTTAACACATAATGTCCCTTCCCACACTTCATTTGATTAGATTTAAGTCTGTATTATCACATGTACATGTAATGGATGCCACTGAAAATAAGCAAGTTATGAAAAATATAAAAGTGCTATTATTTTGAAATTGATGAATGAAAGGCGTCCTAAAAATGGCTGCCGCTTATGCATCATGGATTCCCCCAAAATGTTTTAGATATTTTCAACTCTGATTCCAACTCCAAAAATGACATTTTACTATCTGATTTGAATGATGATTCTGCACATGAACAACATGTAAACCCTATTTCTATAGAAACAGAATATGAATAGGATATTAGCATTGACGATGATTTTACAGACAATTTCAATGCAGAAACCTCCTTCACTCCATCGTATTGACAAAAAATTTAAATCAAAGCATTAAATTTAACACATTTACAGATGAAAATGTTGGTGCAACTTAAAATTTGGATATTTTATCAAGTCACAAGTAAGTTAGCATATTTCCATCTCCTTTTTCATGATGAGTATACATGCAGTTTTTATATGGAATGCAAAGGAAAATTGTGTATACAACAAAATCTATACATGTATTTAGAATGTATTGATTTACTGAAGTTTTTCATTCAAAAGTTCCATTCGTACATTATTAAAATAAGATCATATTCTTAAAATTTCTCTCACAAATTTATTCATTCCACACCCATAAATTAAAAATCAGACTGCACAGCAAAACAACATCATGATGAAAATATGCTACAGTGAGCAGACTGCAGAAAATGTAAACTGCTACATTGTATAACGTCACTATGCAACTGTGATGTTGCAGTATTGTAAACTGCTACATTGTATAACGTCACTATGCAACTGTGATGTTGCAGTATTGTAAACTGCTACATTGTATAACGTCACTATGCAGCTGTGATGTTTGCAGTATTGTAAACTGCTACAGTGTATAACGTCACTATGCAACTGTGATGTTGCAGTAATGTAAACTGCTACATTGTATAACGTCACTATGCAACTGTGATGTTTGCAGTATTGAGTGTATAGCTGAACCTACATATGTTCATTCAAAGTCATGAACCTACATAAGGTCATTCAAAGTCATGGTTGTTGGAATGCTGTTTTATGCAACATTATAAACAATTTTAGGTCATATGGTGGCTGCCAGTTTTAAATGGTGAAAGAGAAAACCTCGTTAAAGTGTACATAGGAAAAAACCGTAAGATTTCCGGAAGTAAATCGACAAATTTTTTGAAAAAATCCAACTTAGGTTCCAGTGGGACTCATGTTCTTACTAGAGGTGAGGGTGTCCAGATTTTAAAACAGGATGATTTCACCCCTCAACCCCAAGCCTCAGTCAAGAAACATCAAAATATCAGTGTTGTTATGAGGGTTGATGGATGCTTGTTTACAATTATTCGTACTTGTTCAGCTTAGTGCATCTGGAAGATCAGCTGTTCCAACTCTGTCATCATGTTACTATTTTTAGCCATAGAGACTTTCCTGAAGGTGCTGGAAATACCATTTTCTTGATTATTCCTATCTAGTGATATCTAGAACTGTTTTAGAGTATATGTACATATATGGTCAGGTCTTCAGGCAGAATAAGTTTAGAACAAGTTTAGAACAGCTGAGACTATTTTAAGACCAAATTACAGAACAGAAAACCACATTTATATATATTAAGATTTATACGAGAATAGTGCACATCAATAGTACATACAAATTGGAATTTATTGTGTATTTAAGTGGTTCCTTTTAATATTACATTCTGATTGGAATTTATTGTGTATTCGTGTGGAACTCTGAACTGGAATTGAACTGTGAGTTGTGATTTTAATTACTGTAAACTGTCATTTAGATTAAGTTTTTATTGTGTTATTGTTAATAAAATTTATAAATTTACTTTACTGCGTTCTCGATTTTTGCTGGCATATTTTAGGGTAATTCTGATCTCATATCAGTGTGATGGTGGGATCAAACAGGATTGTACCCTTTACCTATATAGTGCATGATGCCAGAGTATGGAAAGCAACAAGAGAACACAATGCATTGAGGAAAAAATACTTCTTTTACCTTCAAGAAACCATGTTTGTTTTTCACATAATACTGAAGATAATTTTACTATTTTTCCATGATCTAAATGAGCTTATGGGGACTTAAAGCAATATAAGCTGTCAAAATGATGATTTTCCCCGCAATGACATATTGATGAGAATATGATAAAATGTGTGTTCAAATACATTATCAAACACGAGAAATATTTCAATAAATCTTCTTTTCAGAGTTATTTGTTTTATTAGAATTTTAGTTTTCCAGTATCTTAAAAAAACTTGGTGTATTTCCCTATGCAATGACCTTTCAGATAAACTCTTTCGTAATATCAAATGTGCTTCTTAATTAGGTCAGGGGATCTTGGTCCTTGACGTGCTCGGTCAATCAGCAATCTTGGCCCTTGACACAATCAGAGTATTTAAAAGTCGGACAATTTTTAAATTTACTTTTAAAATAGAGGACATGATTTTTTATTGGAAAGTACATGTAATTATGTAAAATATGTGCTTTTCAACACTATTTTAAATACCTGAAGAAAATCTGATTACTATAGTATAGCCTATCAATAAAAATATTGGTACATTAAAAGAAATTTTCCAATCATTTAAGTTGAAACAAATGTTTTGAAATGTCAGAAAAGACCAACTTGTCTGATTTAGGAATGAAATGATGATGTACAAAAATAAAACCAAAGGATAATAAGAATAGAATATATATGAACTGCAAAAAGTACGCGTTTATTAGACACTTGTTAATTTTCGTAAAAATTTACCGAAAGTTTATTTTCAATGCTCTGATTAATAGTGGACAAACAAATACTGATATTATGGGTTATGTTTGGCTAGACTGTTGCAATTATATGCATGCATATGTTATTCTAACCACCAGATGGTCTCTTTGGGAAATATACAAGATAAAATATTACATAAAATGGGCATGTAAAATTTTTCACCTATGACAGCTCATATCACTTTAATACCTAACTCCTGCCAACACACAGACTAAATACCTTTGTAACTACCGCTGATATAAATGTATTCAATAACTTGCTGTACTCTGTGGCTGATGGACACTGGGTAAGATTGAGACAAAACTTTCCAAGAGGCATAACATCTGCTCTACCATACCTGTACAAATATATAACATTAGTAATTACTCATTATAAACATAAAGTAATCAAAGATTACCTAGCTCATCACATATATAAACATAAAGTAATCAATAATTACCAAGCTCTCCACAAATAAACACGAAATAATCAAAGATTACCAAGCTCACCACATATATAAACATAGAGTAATCAAAGAAAGCTCTCCACATATATAAACATAGAGTAATCAAAGATTACCTAGCTCACCACATATATAAACATAGAGTAATCAAAGATTACCTAGCTCACCACATATATAAACATAGAGTAATCAAAGATTACCTAGTTTACCACATATATAAACATAGAGTAATCAAAGATTACCTAGCTCTCCACATACATAAACATAGATTACCAAGCTCACCACATATATAAACATAGAGTAATCAAAGATTACCAAGCTCCCCATTTATATAAACAGAGTAATCAAATATATTATCAAGCTCACCATATATATAAACATCGAGTAATCAAAGATTACCTAGCTCACCACATATATAAACATAAAGTAATCAATGATTACCAAGCTCTCCACAAACAAACACAAAGTAATCAAAGATTCCCTAGCTCACCACATACATAAACATAGAGTAATCAATGATTACCAAGCTCTCCACATATATAAACATAGAGTAATCAAAGATTACCAAGCTTTCCACATATATAAACAAAAAGTAATCAATGATGACCTAGCTCATCACATATTTAAACAGAGTAATCAAAGATTACCAAGCTCACCACATACATAAACATAGAGTATCAATGATTACCAAGCTCACCACATATATAAGCAACTACACTGATAATCAGATTTTCTGAATCAATTTTCATTTCATTTTGTGGCAATGAAATATACAGATTTATGAACTGTTTATTATTAATATTTTTCATTGTCATTTTTCAACTTTATGCAGGCAAATTGGATTTGTATTCTTAATCTAGATAAACAAAAATAATAAAGTTTGGTCTGTCCAGTAATACTACTTTGTGAGATAATGCCAAAATAAAATCTTCTTATTGTAGTCACTAAACCATGAAATGTAGGTCAGATGCCAAATCCCTTAACTACAATTTGATATCTATAACCATACAAGTTTGGTCTGTCTAGTGCTATTACTTTCTCAGATAATGACCAAATCAAATCTCCTTAACGTGGTCACTCAACCGTGAAATGTAGGTCAGATGCAACATCTGCAACATGCAAGCTGACAGTCATCATATGACACATTATCCATGCAAGTTTGGTCTGTCTAGCCTTTCTACTTTCTGACATAATGCTGAAATCAAATCTTTTGTAACATGAACACTAAACCATAAAACTTTCAACATGATCACTCAGTATGGGTCATACATGTAGGTCATATGCAGCATCAGCAACCCTGATTCTGATGCTCATGACTAGTATGTATCATGCTTACAAGTTTTGTCATTCTAGCACTTCTGGTTACAAAATATCAGTGCTGACACTGACACTGGGGGTATAGCGCAAGCTCCTCTTCACTTTGTGAGGTGAGCTAAAATGTCAATAACCAAACAAGAGGCTCTCAAGAGCCTGTATCGCTCACCTGGTTATTTGCTTGAGAAGATCAGACGAACCGAGCAATTTTTGTAAAGGACCTTCCATACATAAATCCTGTAAAGTTTGGTTGAATTTGCTTCAGTGGTTTCAGAGAAGAAAATGAAAATGTGATTTTCACATAGGGTCCAATGATAAACTAAGCCCAGCCCTGGCGGCCATGGTTTTGACAGATCGGAACGAAATGAGCAATCTTTGTAAAGGACCTTCAATACATCATTCTTCTAAAGTTTGGTTATATTTGCTTCAGCGTTTTCAGAGGAGAAGATGAAAATGTAATTTTCCCACAGGATCCAATGTTCTTCCAAGTCAGGAACCGGATTCATGAATGAATGAATAAGGTTCTGCGAAAATTTTGCAGTGTGTGCAGCACAGCAGTCTTCTTTTGGCTATATAATGTTAAACTAAGCCCCGTTCTAGTGGCCATGATTTTTGACGGATCAGAACAAAATGAGCAGTCTTTATAAAGGACCTTGCTTACATCATTCCTGTAAAGTTTGGTTAAATTTGTGTCAATGGTTTCAGAGGAGAAGATGATTTTCCTATAGGATCCAATGTTAAACTAAGCCTCGCCATAGCGGCCATGTTGTTGACGCAAAGTGATTCCAAAAGCCAGGTGAGCTAAAAATGGCGGTCAAGGAACAATTTTCAACAACGGTTTTGAATTCGCAACATCAATATCTATTTGGAAACCAAATTTCATTGAAATCAAACAATGTTGAATTTTCCATTTTTTGAAAATGGCGGTCAACAAAAAATTTTCAACACCGGTTTTGAAGTTGCCACATCATGGCAAACATTTTATCAATTTACATTCGACCTCTATCTTTCATAGTTTTGGAGTTAGAAGACGAAAAACATAAAAATTGAAAAAATTCTGTGAAAAAAGGGCAATAACTCCTACACAGGTTTTTGTTTTCAGGGTGGGTAGATCTTGATATGCTGAACATTTTTGCAATTTACACATGACCTCTATCTGCTACATTTTTTGAAATAAAAAATTTAAAATGCCAAAATTTTGAAAATTTTACAAAAAAAAGGGCTATAACTCCTAGATGAGTTTTCCGATTTTCTTCAAAATTGCATGGCAGGTAGATCTCATCAAGCTGATCACTTTTACCAAATGTCAGATTTTTGATATCTGTAATGGTTTTTGAGTTATTGGCCAAAAACTGCAATTTACCCCCTATGTTCTATTTTTAGCAACAGCGGCCATGTTGTTTGACCTGCGACATAGAAAATAACAAATTTGAAACTAAATACCCTAGTGACGACTCAATTCAAGTTTGGTTCAATTTGGCCCAGTGGTTTCAGAGGAGAAGATTTTTGAAAGTGAGTTAACGACGGACGGACGACGGGCGCAAAGTGATTGCAAAAGCTCACCCTGGCATAGCCAGGTGAGCTAAAAATCTGGCAATTTGCTGCTGTCATATCTTAATTAAAACAATGCCGGAAATTACATTAAAGTCTTTCTCTCCAGCTGTAATATTTTAATGTACCATCACAAATGATGGCAATGGATTACTCCAGGTCACCAAGGCAACTACAACAGTTGCACTTTGAGTCAGTTGTACAGAATTATATGGACATCACTCAAAATAGACAATGTACCATCAGTATAAAATTATCAACCCCAGCCCCATAATAGACAATGTACCATCAGTATAAAATTATCAACCCCAGCCCCATAATAGACAATGTACCATCAGTATAAAATTATCAATCCAAGCCCCAATTTAATAGACAATGTACCATCAGTATAAAATTATCAACCCCAACCCCATAATAGACAATGTACCATCAGTATAAAATTATCAATCCCAACCCCATAATAGACAATGTACCAACCCCAGCCCCATAATAGACAATGTACCATCAGTATAAAATTATCAACCCCAACCCCATAATAGACAATGTACCATCAGTATAAAATTATCAATCCCAACCCCATAATAGACAATGTACCATCAGTATAAAATTATCAATCCAAGCCCCATAATAGACAATGTACCATCAGTATAAAATTATCAACCCCAACCCCATAATAGACAATGTACCATCAGTATAAAATTATCAACCCCAACCCCATAATAGACAATGTACCATCAGTATAAAATTATCAATCCCAACCCCATAATAGACAATGTACCATCAGTATAAAATTATCAACCCCAACCCCATAATAGACAATGTACCATCAGTATAAAATTATCAATCCCCAACCCATAATAGACAATGTACCATCAGTATAAAATTATCAACCCCAACCCCATAATAGACAATGTACCATCAGTATAAAATTATCAACCCCAACCCCATAATAGACAATGTACCATCAGTATAAAATGATCAATCCCAACCCCATAATTGCTTTCTTCATTGTTTTGTCTTCAACCAAATAAAACAAGTGATTTTCCAAAATTATCATAATCAAAAGGAACCAAATAACTGGCAAAACAGCATAAAAGCAAGGTTCAATTGGGTAAGTGGAAATATACTTTCTTTTTGGCCTAAAAAGAATGAGTCTGACTCATTCACAGAATGTGCATGATCCCATATAAAGCACTCACACAAGAAAAACAGGAAACGGTTATACATACACAGAGGAAATAAGGTAACAAAGAAGGTATTCTGCAGCTAATGTATCGCCAAATACAACATGCTCCAGTGTCATCATTATCTGTCTCCGTAATGAGTCTATTTCTACTTTTAACTGTTCAAGAACTGAAACACAAGTCCAACAATTCATATAAAGAATTAATGCAAATAATATAGTTGCAATAATATAACATGGCTCAATAATTACATTTGTCCGGTACAAGTTTATTTTTTGTAATCAGATAAAAATTAATTTATTGAATATTACTGCGTCGGGCATTAGTGTCTCAAGCTACATGTTCTATTTTGTGTATCATTTCAGGACTATTTGTACATTTTTTGCACAAGAACATTATAACAAAAGTAAAATAATATATACAAAGACATTTAAGATTTGATATATTGTACAACAATTATCTATCAAAACTAAATGGTCATTTCATTGTATTTGTTCACTGGTTGCAAGTAAAACAGACTTGCCAGTATCAAACCAGAGGCACAACTTGACCTCCCATCTATCAGCATTCAATCATATGGCGAGGCAGTGTTTATAGTAAGGTGTATGGTGCAGTGACAGAGTCAGTGTTTTAAAATGATAACTTTCCTAGGACATTTTTAGGACATTTCTACAGTAAATTAGAGAAATACAAAGGGTAATGTTAAAGAGAACAGGAGCATAAATTTAATTGATTTCATTTTACTAGATTTGATATCATTTTTGTATTATTATTACGTTTTGACAAATATTTTTGAATTAAAAAATAATGGGAGGTAACTCTTATGTAACTGTTTACAGGATTTTATGTTTGCTATAACATTATTCCCTTCAGCTTTCATAAAAGGAAGAAACATATCAAACAATTTTACACAGGTGTTTCATAAATTGTTTGTCTTAGTAAAACATGTATCAAAGAGGATTTTTGGTTTCCTTTTTTTATAAATAGTATTCGTAGAGAAAATACACATGTCATTCTGGGATATAGCAGTAGCTAAGGCCGAAATTTATGTCCCGATTTTATGCAATTATTTTGAGTGAGTAAAATCTTAATAAAAACCTTTGGAGATTCTGTCAGGTTGTCCTGCCAGATAGAATCTCTAAAGGGATTAAGGTAAAATCCTGATTTAACCCCCCTCCCCTAAAAAAATTGCTTAAAATCGAGACAGAAAGTTCGGCAAACCCATTACCCTAATACAGGGCTCTACAACACTATAAAAGATCCACTCTTCATTTGGCCAGTGAACCAGAAATTTTACTCGCCAAGATATAATATATATATATATATATGTGTGTGTGTGTGTGTGTGTGTGTGTACTTGTTAAAAAAGAAGCCGCTGGATGAAATGAAATAAAACACATTATTTTTTTAAGTTGACATTACTTTTAATTATTTCACTGCATTCAAAACAAGGTGCATTTTTCAAATTAATCCAGAAGTGTTTTATGGCTATGTTCTTTGTAATTGTTGCTCCAATATTGAGGCAAACTTAAACTTCGTTTTCGAATTTTTAACACCGATTTCTTTTCAACAGAATTTACAAAATAAGTGTCTGTCCATTAATCCCTTTGGGGATTCTGTCGCAGCTGTTTTATTGTGTTGCCCAGCCACGATAAAAGAACTTTAACAGAATTCCCTTAGTGATTGCCGAATTAAGTGGGAAAGTTTGCCAGTTTTCTTGCGGAAGGTCGGTGGTCTTTACCCGGGTAACCAGGGTTTCTCCTCCACCAATAAAAACTGGACGCCATCATATGACTGAAAAATTGTTGAGTATGGCGTAAAACAAAAATTCAAATCAAATCAAATTGTCTTCCCACAAAAATTGGAAGTTTTATCTGTTAGTTAAAATCAAGAGTCAATCATCTGTTACCTGATCGTCAGACAAAGTTGAAACACCTATAAAATTCTTTATGGGTGTTTGTCCACGACAATCGGGTGTTTGACTTTCGAGTTTAATTTACAGGTAAAATTTCCAATTCCGGCTGTGGTCTGCCTATCCTCCTCGTCGAACACTAGCCATAACGCGGTTCCACTATTTCTTTCACCAAGATCGTTTAATCTTGCTAGTGTCCAATGAAGAGGTAAGATGCTTCTGTTGAAATTGACACTCAAAATATAAGTCGTCGTCTTCTGTTTGGAAAGTTTCAAGTCGAAAACACAAAAGCATACAGTGTGTTTTTATACAGTAATCAACATGAGTTAGATGCTCTAGTCTATCAAAACTGAATATCCAAATTGGTTGTTGTAAAGCGCATAAAAGATCATGATTTTGATAATGTAATTTCATAATGAAAATGGACAAACGTTCAATTTCCGGCTCTGGAAAAAAACTGGTCATAATGTTGCGAATGAATGAGAATAAACACTCGCCAAAACCTAAAAAATGGTCGCATTTCTGAGTGATTTGTTCGCATGGTAGAGCGCTGCTAATACTGTAGATGGATTGGTAATATGTCAAAAAGTTTCAAAATTATGACAATTATGAATTTGCAGTTCCTTGATAGGCCCCTAGTGTGATGTTACGTATGTTCTGGCCATTATTTTACAATACTTGGATAAAATACGGTTAATACACAATGTTTCATTGAATAAATAATAGCGCTACGGTAAAAAAATATACATGTATATTCTCATGAGATCGAGACGAAGTCAATACAAATACTGTTTAAAGTTGTGATGGTAGTCGAACGTTCCAGAAAGATCGTCAATAAAAAAAATTTTTTTTTGAAAACAGCAATAAAATTTTCCGAGTCGCGGTGATTTCCGTGGGTCGGTGTGTAAACCGCAAACAAACCTGATTTTATTTTAGGCCTTAGTAAAACTTTCTTTTGTAAATTTATCCTTGCAATTTATGATTTGCTTTTGTATATCATAAGAATCTTTTATTACATTTATTAATATATATACATTTGATATTCAAAGATTTATGGAGACATCTCATTCTATAAATGTACAGTTTAAGTATCATTGTTATTTCATTATCGACTCTGTTATTTTTAGTGTTTAAACCAGTGTTGCTAAATATAAAATCCTGCTAATTGTAAATGAAAAGAATATAAAAAATTTCTAATAAATTTGTGAATTAAGCATCAATATAAAATGTGGCTTGCCATACGTTTATGTCGGTAGGTTATGTGTTATTTTTATTTATTATGTTATAAAACAGTTTTGAACCTTTGACCTTGCTTAGGAAGTGATCAATACAGAGAGGAAGATAAGGTTGCTGAACATTTCTATGATTATTGACCCCTGTATCAAGTCAGAAATAAAGGATCAAATTTCACATTGTTATTTACATCCCATTAAGAATTTTATTACTAAGGCCATGTAAAAAATTATTCTGGTACTCAAACAATTAGCCTTCTAAAATTGGCAAGGTAGGTAGGTATTTTATTTTTATTTTTTATTTCTAAATTATTGTTTATATGAAAATAAAAAGACTTTATGTAACAAAAATGTCTTTTATTGAGACCTTCAATAAATTGTAACAAAAAGTTGTGTGATTGTCTTGTTCACTTGGTTTTAAAACTGAAATATCAACAAAAATATAAAATAGCTAACAGATTACCATAATATATTTATCAAAACATTTTTAGGTTTTGAAACTACAAGAAAATTAATTGTGCATCATTATAATTATCATCAATCATTTATCATTACTATTTTTACAAAAGCTGTACAAAATTGAACTACTATGTGTCTAAAAATCAATGCAAAAAAGTTTTCATTTTTGAAAACAATAGGTATCCATTTTTATGTATTTCATTAAAACTTTTATTTACAGTAACTAATTTTACTTTTATCATTCACCTACACTTATTTCAGATTTTAAAACTTTTATACACAGTATAGTGTTACATGTATCATCATTTTAACATATCCTGATATTCAGTTCTGTTTGGTATTGGTTCTTTCATATAAAACCCAACTTCCACTTCCTCCACAAACTGCAAGCAACAGCAGAAAACACATGATGTGTCCTGTGACATTTTCAGGCATGAGATAAAGATTTACATGTTGAATTGTCAATAAGTTTCTAATTAGGTTTTAGAAATGCATTTTGAACTACAAATAGAAGAAAATGGATCATTTTCGAAACTCAAGCCTTTTGAAATGACTGACATTTTTATGAAATGTGAAAAAAAATGGTTTCATCGGCGATTTCTTTTTGCGCGTGGCGGTGTCTGACAACCAGAAGTATTTTTTTATTTGGCCTAATATAACAATATCACCGGTCTCACCTGTGCTATTTACGAACTTAAAATTAAAACAAAGCAAATGTGGGTGAAGAATCCTATTTTTGATCTAGAAACCAGAAAAAGGTGATTACAATAAGTACAGGGGTGGAAATAAACGGTTGCCCGTTCGCCTAAGGCAACCAAATTTACGATCGGGCGAATTGTTTCATGAGCGAATTCACCCGTGTGGCGAATTGATTTCAGGGATTTTTTGCCACTTTTGGGGGCCATTATTCGACCCCATTCCCAGTCGGAAATAGTATCTGTTTTTCCTAGTTTTGGTCCTTAAAATTCCCAATTTGATGAAGCTAAAATTTTGACATGTTAAGTTCGAATGTTCACTTTTATCAAAAGGAAAAATTCCAAAAAACTTTAAGTTTCCAATGTGATCCATTTCCTTCTATTTGTAGTTCAAAATGTATTGCTATAAACCAATTAGAAACCAAAATAATTATTTTATTGACAAGTAAACATGTTAGTCTTTACTTCGTGGCCAAAAATGTTGCAGAACACATCGTGTGTTGACTGTTGTTGCTTCCAGTTTATGGAGGAAGTAGAAGTTGGGTGTGGGTAGTAAAAGAACAGATAACGAATGGAACTGAATTTTAGGATGTGTTAAAATGATGATACATGTACATGTAATATCTTAATTAAATGTAGGTGAATGATAAAAGGAAAACTAGTCGTTGTAAATAAAAAGTTTTAATGAAATACAGTACGGGCCACGCGGATTCCGCAAAAGTCACGTCATCGCGGTGGTCATATAAATCTTGCTCAATAAATTCGCCGCGAATACGCGATCAGGCTATTGAGCTCAACGCGGGTCGCCGCAGTTTGCGATGGATAAAATCATCGCGGCAGTTTGCGATGGAAAAAAATCACAGTTTGCGATGGAAAAATTTATCGCCGCAGTTCGCGGCTGTGAGCAACTTAAATTATATCGATGATTAATTAGGTTATCATTACTTTACATTTGTTAACATTACTTGGAAAATTCCAGTCCAGCGTGGTCTTTTTAAAGTATTATCGATGTTTTGTCAGCATAAGTTAACATTCTGAATTAGTATAATGTGGATAGCAAACATCAAATGTGTTTTATACTGGACTTAAAAACAATTTATTCCGCTGAAACTGCCAACTCATAATCAATGTGAACGTGTTATCACGGAGCAAAAGTACGTTTATTTTCTGTAACCTACCATAAGTTTGGCTACAATGCTGAAGCACTGTATCTCGAATCATTAGCATATTCATCATAATTTGACTTTTTTCTTACGCGACTTAAAGTCTCGCCAGTTTCAACCTGATTTCAAGATAGCAACAGAAAGAATTATTTTAGTTTAGTTTTTCTAAATATTTATCAAAAAACTGTTCGTTTGAGAATAATGCTTTATCGCACAAATAAGTGACGCGAGTCTCATTCTTTAAAAAAAAACGCTTACAGATACAAACATCGACCCGCTTCGAAGCTGAGAAAAAATAGAGCAATGAGAAATACCGATATCGGAATACGATGGTCAATGTCATATTTGACCTGTTGGTCCCTCGTGCAGACATGTGTCTTATTTTTGATTATAAAAAATATGACAGCGATATATAAAGCTATCGCTGCACATGATATTTGATATGGCTTTCATTACCTGAAGTCATGAAGTCCCGCCTTTTCGTCACGTATTTCAGGTGATTATTTTACCCCGCCCCTACCTGTATACGTAATTTAGTTTGGCGGTTTGTCTGTCAATCATCGTATCAATCATCATGAAGCTCTGTGGGTCATATATATATATATATATAGTTGAGAGAGAGAAACTATTGAAACTAAATGATATATTTCCAGACCAACCTCATTTAATTGATGTTTTTATATTTGCTACTCTGGGAGAGTGTTTGATGGAATTTTCCGTTTTCAAAATTAATTTTGCTTATCCCCATGTAATCTAATTATAAAAACCAAAATGACCTTGATTAATTCTCGGAGAAAAAATAAAGATATGTCACCGTAAACAAAACTAAAAACTATGATAAACTGTTTCACCCAAATGAGTCGAGTTCATTAATTGGACAAAAAATGATCTCGGGTATTAAAATTCAAAGGATTGGAACTATACCCACAATCCAAACCGTAAAAAACGGCTGAGATTGTTCTGTCATGTTGTAAAATTTTACTTTACTGGGAGGAGGTAAATACAAAATGGCAGTTCTGTGATTTATATTTGATAAAATTATAACTTTTAAAGTATTTCTGACGAGTCATATTCGCAGTATATTAATCAGGAAAAACGATCGCTGACAGTTAATTTAAAAAAAAAGCCGTTTTGTTAAATTAATTATTTATATACTTCCTACTCAGTCTGAAAACTGTGGCAATATTGTTAAAAAGATTCTTAACTTCAATATAGATTCCAAAACATGAGTAAGTCAAGAATATTTTTTTCTGATATTTAAATCTTAAAGAACGACTGATCCAAGCTCACATATTTCTTTTCGAAAAAAAAAATTCTATTGCTGCCTCCCCCGAAGATCCACTATCGTTAAACAGAATCCACATTATTTGACCAAGTTACAAATATGGCTCCTCGATCAGACCGCAGCAAGCTATTACATAACAGGGACAAACACATCTGATGTGAACGGGGTATCCTTACTTGAACTTGAACTTATCGACAGCGTTAAATCACTGTCAAAAGATAACTCATAAGGACTGTAGATAAAAGCATATCGAAAGAAAAAAAACATTTTGGTAATCATAAAAAAATACTAAAAATTAAAAAGGATATTGCATTTAATATCTTGTATATAGATTTGTTATGCATTTGATAATATATTAATGTCCATCATGTCAGTTGTATGTTAAAGAACCTTTATGCTCAATGGTCGTAATTTATGCAAAATACTGAAAATTCTTTTAGTGGGAGTTAAACAACGAACGTAATCTGTGTGATTACACACATTAAGTACAAATGAAATAATAATAATAAAAATCTAAAATTTCTCCGTGATTCTCTGCTAAGAACTTTTTTAATTTATTTTCCAAGTTTTAAAAAACTTTTGCAGAAAAGAATTTCTCCCGACTGATCAGAATAGATATACTGAGCAATATATTGGTAAGATGAATTTAAAATGCATGAAAAACTCCTTTCATAACCGGTAGTTCAAATGAGGTAGGGGCGTACATCCTTTACGCCATAATAGTCAATTCTTTTCAGTTTCAACCATCATTTTGATAGTGCAGACGTATATGATGCCGTAGCATATTTCGTGCTGATGTGTGATTGACGGAATTCGTTTTATTTTTGGCATTGATTGAATTCTGACCTCTTAATCGTTAAAAATATTTCGTTGAGAGCCCGATGAGGTATCCGTTTCTCCATGATCCAACTGCTTCGCAGAAATGGTAAGATGTAAAAGCCCACTTCACAGAGTTGCTTATCACATTGCGACTCGTCTTTATTTTATAAGGTTCAAGGAATTTTCAAGGAGAGGCGTGGAGTTTATTGTGGGGATAAGATACCGCAATGCATGTGGAGGATCATGGATTTAAACTTCGCCGGAGACACCGTGTCACAATAGGTGTCGGCACAGAACCCTCAAGTGTCGAGTATAGGCCAAAATTTTAGTTTAGCCTTTTTGTGACGTCTCCATCAGTTTGACTTTTTAATGATTTGTATTTCAACATATATTGACAAATTGAAAAAAAAATGAAAATAAAGTTTAAGCAAATGGTAACTGTTACGGTTGGTGTTTTTCACTCAAGAATGCCCCACTTATTTAAAGTTTGTAGATCTCTATGTAATTTTCAAGCTATAAAAAGGGCTATCGCAATAAACAAGGCTAGGTCTGTGAGCATCTTAGCGTTTACAATAAAGTACGGTTAATCCAGGGGTGGTCAACATTTCTTGACCAAACGGTTATAATGGCTCCTCGTTGACGACCGCAGATCAAAGCAATTACATAACAGGGTTCTGGCCAGGGTAGTGACGGGGTCATAAATCGCCTCAAGAGATAAAAACATCCTATACGATACGCGTAAGTCAAGAACTGGTCTAGTTATATATATATATATATATTGCGAATCTATTATAAGAATATTATCATGCTACATGTATATTTTACCAATTTTATAACAAAAAAACATGAAGTTGTCGTTTGGAGAAATGCGCTACTGAGTTAGGGTGGATGTAGATATACACAGATTATCGGAACTGTTAAAAATTGCATGCATTACATAGGCGTCGGAGGAGGCTAGGGGCGGCTAAGCCCCCCCCCCCCCCCCACTTCGGCATAGGTGACAAAAAACTTTTCTCGCGTTTGTGTGTTTTAATTTGGTTTAGCCCCTCCCCCCCACACTTTCAATTTGCTTGCGACGCCATTAATTCAAACGTTTTATTTTCAGATTCGAAATCATCATTAGACGCGCCGACATTGAACTCGGTCACAATCAAGGGAACTGTGCATTTGTATTGTTTCTATTTATCTTTTGGTCATTAAACGTCATTTACGGTTTTAAATTATTTTAAAGAGCGTAAAATATATTTAAGTACAATAAAATAATTTGTATAATATATTTGTCATATACATTACCCCGGGGATATTAGCCCCCCCCCCCCCTTTTTTTGCAAAGATAGACATAGGTTTGAAAATGGGGTAAGTGTGTGTTTTTTTTTTTTTTTAAGTTGGTTAAACCACTCCACAATTTTGCTTTCCGACGTCAGTGATATTTTAAGTCGATACTTTCAACCATCTTCCACCCAATCATTTGATTGTGTAAGCAGTATTATGCTGTCATTGCATATTTCGTGTCTGATATGATCTTGAATATGTATGTATTGGCGTGATTTGCAACAATCATGACTCCCTTGTGAGTTTGGATTAATGGAAAACGGTAAGAAATAGTCACCCCCCCCCCCCAAAAAAAAAAAAAAGCCTGTTAGACTGTAAATATCGCTGATAGACTTTTCCTTTTCATAAAGTCGGTAGGTTATTTTAGTCGAGTTTATTTAGCAACTATGTGCGAACAGACGTAGATACCATATCTAAACCCATTATTCAGAATATCTTTTTAGGAAATGAACAACGGTCTTTGCCATGATAAATGATCATGTAGGTCAACAATAAAGGCTATAAGTATTCACAAATTTTATATTCGAAATATGATGTCACGCTAACCTATATTTCCCCAATATTAAGACTAAATCATAAAGTACGGCTGATCCAAATCTGGTGTGTTTGTAAAAAAAAATCTACCCCCCCCCGGAAGATCCATCTTCTTTAATCAGAGTCCACATTATTTGAACAACTTACAGTTATAATGGCTCCTCGTTGAAGACCACAGATAGCTTACATAACAGGGACAAAACATCAAGTCTGGGTGAATGGGGTATCCATAGCACGGGGTCATAAATCGCTGTCAAGAGATAAAACTCACATGTACACGATATACGCGCAAGTTGAACTGTACTAGTTCAATGGTGGTTGCTAAATAAAAAAATTGATATCGAATCTATTATTAAAACATCATGCTACATATATATTTTTACCAATTTTATGACAAAATACATGTATATAGTTGTCGTTCTGGAAGAATGCGTACTGAGTTAGGATGGATGTAGATATACACAGATTATGGTGTAGCTTGCATTAATTTCAAATGGTTTATTTTCAGATTCGAAATCAATTATTAAATTGTATTTTTGGATTATACACGCCCCAAACATAAAACGTCATTTACTGATTTAGTACAATAAAATAATTAATGAATTTAATATGTTTGCACAGATTTAGTATATATATATATATATATCCATTTTACTTTAACGGTTTCTTATCGGACGGTTTCTTCCATGATTGATTCTAGATGTGAAAGGAAAACACGCAAAATTGGTAAATAGAAAATAAAATGCATGTATCATTCTGTGTCCTTTCTTATGGGACGTTGTCAATAGCCATCTTCCATCCAATCATTTGATTATGCATATTGTGCTGTCAATATTTCGTGTCTGATATATGATTGACGGAATTCATCAGTGATCTTGGTGATTGGGTGTGATTTGCAGCAATCATGACTCACTTGTGATTGAAGATTTTCAAAGACGGGGTTGAGCAGTCTGTGGACTGTAATACATTTAATTAATGTCAAATAAAAATTGTAATATACAAGTTTAATTAAAAAAAACAACACCAGTCAGACTATTTACTGTGCGGTAAGTTGACGATGACCAGAATCATAATAGATTAATTTGCTCAGACACGACTTGTTCAATTTTGATCAGCTATAAGTAATGTTTGATCGATGTTGAAAATCGAAAACTTTTGTCTTCCCCGGGAACATTTTGAAGATATATCATAATAGAGTTTTTTACTATTTTTGTTTTGAATGAATTATCCCAACGATTGCTATTCCTCCAAACCTGTAGATTTTTAAAATAAGTTTTTGAAACCTGGGAATTTTACTTTTATAAAGCATCGAATGTAAAAACTTTTTAAAAAGACTTTGTAAAAAGTTTTAGTAATGAATTGTATGTTTCGTATAACGAAATCGGGTACAGGAATATTTTTGTTAATACATATTGCACTTTTAATCTTAATTTTAAAAAAGTGTACACAGTTGCACAATACTTTAACTGAAATCATATTAAAGTTAGATAAATATCGGCAACCCAAATTCAATTACATTGCTTTAGTGTATCATAAACGTCCGGTAGTTTAAGTGGAATGGTCAGGAACCTGAAATTCTATACCTTTTATGTAGTATCGCAACATGATAATTCTATTATAAACGTTTTTGTGATTTTAAAGTCATGATGTCTTGATATTATATCGAAGAACTGTTTTAAACCATTTCAAAACATAGTACCGTTAAAATATTGGGAATGAAAATACATCTTTTGCCGAGAAAAAATACATGTGTGGAGAGAGAGAGGGGGAGAGACAGAAAGAGAGAGAGATTTCAGAACTTCGAATTTTTAAGGGCCGTCACAAATTTGGCTTACAGTTGTTGTTTGAAAATCTGTTTTATAAACCAGATACGTAGATAACTAAACGTAATACGAAGGGTAGTGTCTATGACATATTTTTAATTTTTGTGAAAATTAAAACATGCATCAGTCGTCATTCATATGTTTTAATTTTCACAAAAATTACAAATATGTCATAGGACAGTTCGAAAGAAAATAAACCTCGATAGGATTAGTCGAAGTTCCGTTATTTCTTTTTGTCGATATTTTAAATGAATCACAAAATTTGTGATTGACATACGATGTCTAATATCACGGTTACGGATAGTTGAAAAATACTTGTAAGGTAGAAGGATGCTACTCTGTGCAAAAATGTGACTTCACGCACGGATAACTTTGACTTGACGGCTAATCAGTTTCAACATATAACTTTGGAGTTTTCAATTATAACAGAAACTATTGAACAAAGTGAAAGTCGGGGGGGTTTTGTTTGGTTTGGGATCAATTTGAACAATATAGAAGATAATTGTCGCATTTAAGCGAATAGTAATGTATTTTTTTTTTATATTTAATCAATAGATTGACCTCGCATAAAAAAAACAAAACAAAACAGAATTCCGTTCGACAAATTAGTATACGGAGATCAGCAGCCATTTGCGATGGTTTTCAAAGATTTGCGATGATTTTCAACACGATTTGCGATGATTTGATTCATCCCCGCGATTTATTTCAACCCACCGCGATGACGGCGACCGCGTTAAATAGCCGCGATTTCATGCGGACGACTGCTCATAAAACCCCCGCCGCCGTGACTTTTGCGGAATTGTACATAAAATGGATAGATATTGTTTTAAAAAATTAAAAACTTTTGTTATTTGCATCTATTTAAACGCAGTAAATGATACAATATAGTAAAAAATTTGGATATAGTAACATTTGCACTGGAGCTTTGTATTGTGCAGACTTAATACTATGTAACTGATATACATATTGTCATCTTTCACTTGATAAAGGCCAAGTGACCGAAAATTTACATTGTTTAATCACAGTAGTTACATTGTAAAATAGTAATAATAATGATTGATATAAATGATAATACAGATGCATTTACGATATATATCATTCAGAGACAATTTACAATGCATTTATCTATTCAAATAACAATAAATTAATGGTTAAATATTTGTTTTCTTTATTTTAATGGCGGGCAAGTAATATCAGTATAGCACTTGCCCGGCTGAACAAGTTGGGTCACCCTGGTTAAAATTTATTCAAGTAAATATGACGGGCCCCTAAGTTTAAATCTGGGCTCCCAGAATTTAAATCTTAGGAACCCGTTTGGCTCCAGAGGATTTTTTCTTAATTTCCACACCTAATGTAGATGACTACATAAGCTTAATTCATTCTTAATGCAATCCCAGTCTATACATACCAGTTGATGTGTCTGATATTAGCGGATTATTATGGCCGAGTTTATTACAAAGAATGGCATGTAACCTTGGTACAAGTGACGGAGGCGGTGCATGGGCATTTCTTTCTTCCACTGGCTCTTCATAATCTTCAATGCTGGTCTGAATACCATCTGATCTGTAAAGAATAAGTTTTATTATCATGACTGAAATACTTAGAAAAATAGACAGATACATGTATTCATTTGAAAATTGTGTTACTATTAAAGCTGCATGAGAATGAGAAAGACAGAAAATGTTAACATACAACTAGATCTATATACATTCAAATATTAACAGGTATGAGTATCATGAAATACACAATTAGATCTAATGGTATATATACAACAACAAAAAATAAAACATTTTGAAATATTTTTTTATTCTATTTTCATTATTTACATAAATATGCACATGTATTTTGTATTATATTTAGCAAGTGCAACATCTTGGGATTTCAGACACCTTACGTATATAACTTTTTCCAAACCAATGTGCAAAACAGACTTACGATTCTTTTTCCTTTGGAAATTCTGCTAATGATGGGTCAACAGACAGGACTCCAACTATCTCTAAGACATCATTAACAGCAAAGCCTTCTATTTCATCATATATCTAATGAAAAAAGATACTAAACTGAATAACCTACCCAAGATATGATTAATATCATCTGAGCAGCTCTGTACTTAATAAAAGATAAGATATGATTAATATCTTCTGAGCAGCTCTGTACCTAATAAAAGATAAGATATGATTAATATCTTCTGAGCGGCTCTGTGCCTAACAACAGACAAGATATGATTAATATCATCCGAGCAGCTCAGTACCTAATATAAGACAAGATACGATCAACATCATCTGAGCAACTCTGTACCAAAAAACATACCAGGGCTCCACATTAATTCTTGTCGTGTCCAGAAAATAATCAGCAATATTCATAGTTTGTTATTTCAAACCTCAACTAAATGAATGTTTATCCATTTAATGTCCAATTCAAAACAGAAGCTTCAATTACTCGGATAAACAGCATCATAGTTTTATTTTCCTATGCATAAACATAGACAAATATTGACATCAGATGAAATAATAATAATGTAGGTGTGTCTGTAGACTCATGAGGTTTCGAAAAGTAATCACTTAAACGTTTGTCACCTTTGAGAAATACCTTTGAGAAATTAATAACTTTTGAGGCTGTAGAAACACTGATTTGATTACAGATTTGACCTACTATCATAAACATGGGTTTGACAATTTATTGGTTTACAGCTGATTAAAACCAATCATAAACAAAATAAAACGGAAAACTTAGTTGTAAACAAACAAAAGAAATAATGAAAGACAATTTGAAATTTAGATCAGTTTAAAGGGGCATTAGCTGCAAATTTTTTAAAATCTTTTTTCTCCATTTTCACTACTTCAACTGATAAATAATAACTCCATTTTCACTACTTCAACTGATAAATAATAACAAAAAGGAGATATACATAAGCAGACAAATTCCTTTTTACTTTGAGGAAATTGCTTTGGAAACCCAGATTTGGCACTTTTTTCACTTGCAATTGATTAGCTCAACCTTGCTATTTGTACACATGTATAAATGTACTAAATGAATACCACACTGAACCTGTTATTTTCACAAAATATAAAGGAAAATAATATTTGTCATGCCTGTGTGTAGTAGCTCTTATTTGTTGTTGTACATCAAGTACATATAATAAAAGTAAAACAACAGGCTCAAGAGGGCCTCAATCACTCACCTGAGAACCGTCTACAAATGTGGAAAGAAGACCAAGAAGAATATGTACATGTAGGCTGATCTGGCCAAGAAACATAAACATTACTGTTTTAAGAAATTCACAAAAATTCTAGAAATTAAATTTCTGCAAAATCCTTGCACAAAAACATTTCTTCACCTAATTTCAAATGAATGCATGAAAGTAAATGCAAGGGGGGATAATTGAGGAAATCATGCAAAAATTAATGAACAAGTCTGACAAAGTCTGAAAAGACATCAAAAACGTGTCAAAAATTAACATTCCGGAAAGTTTCGACAAAATTCCTTTAGTAGTTTTGAAACAAAACTGATATTGTGAAAAATGCCTTTTGGCTCAGGTGAGCTAAAAAATTTAAATAATTTTTTGGTAATACAGCTAATGCTCCTTAAAAACATTGTGTACTCAATCAATCTCCAAAGATCATGCTTCAAACAACAAGGTTTTGTTTATAACAGCAGTGTAATTTGACAAGTGGCAAATTCTGGACATAAGGCAAAAAAAAAATGTGTGTCCCCAAATATTAGGGTAGGGTCGGCAAATACTTTTTTTATTCTTTTTTTTCCTGAACAAGGTATACTTAGGCATTAATAATTCTGACACTGTATAAAATACAGACATTTTAATCAAACATTAAAATAATTAATTTATGCATAATTGACAGAAAATTTCTCCCGAGTTAAATTTGAAGAAAACATTAAGGTATATTTTATATCTTAATGACAGCTGCAACGAAGAAGGTATTTTTCTGTCTACTTCTCCGTTGCAGTCCATTCCTTCATATGAGACGTCTGAAACCGAGGATTTCAAGCAGCTTTGACAAGTCTTATCTCGAAGCCATTTTCTTCAATTCAACTACTAATGCAACGATAACAAATTAAACATTTTTAATATATTAAATATTTTTTAATCCATCGAAGTATATAATTTTAAAAATCAACACTTTAAAAATTTTTTTTTATCATATAACTTCGATCACAAGTTTTGTTTATAAACCCCCACCATCTTTGAAATTGAGACAATAGGCATGGGCACAGACCCACTGTGTCCAGTTCAGATAGCTATAGTTCAGTTCTGAATAAGCTTATTCAGTATTTAAAATTATATACTAGGATGGATTTATAAATATCTCCACAGTAAGTACAGATTTAATTTTTGATTGTTGCATGAGCCGAATTGAAGAAAACAACTCCGACATGTGACAACCGCATTTAAAATCGAAAACATTCAGAGAACATTTAATGTGCATTTACCGCCACTGGATATCTCAAGCTTGCACAAACTTATCCAGCTGGTCTCGGAAAAATTATTCTCGGAAATATGTCATTTGTATCACTAATTATTTTCAATAACGATCCCATGTTGTAATTTCAAAGCAAATATACAACCAGAGACGCATCTATTTGTGGTGCAACAATATACCATGGGATGGTATATCACGGTATATGATACATACTGCAGTTTGTCTGTATGGTTGTTACGTTGAATTGACAAATAAATCGGGCAACACATCGATCAAGGTCACTCACTCAAAACAACATCACGTAGCCACAGTCTATGCATGAGCCTAACTCGATAACAGCCTGTGCTCAAAAGGAGAAACAGATCCCAGTACACCGTGAGGTACAGGACAAATAAATTTACAGACGGCCTTTAACACTTAAATGCATAATAAATTTTCCTCATTCAAAAGAAATTTCAAGATCCATATGGTGCTTGATATGAGATAATTTTCTCAAGAAGAATCGGGCACATTTCATGCAGTGATAAGTAAGTGTTGCATAGATGCGTATTATTGTTTTATTTTCAAGGCCATGTTTTTCTTTTCAGGATTAACATATTTTTCCAATGGCAGATTTTTTTTGTTTTATTATTTTTGTTCGGATTTCAGAATAGTCTAGTAAAATACATTGTATAATGTATCACGATACGTATTATATCAAGAGGCAAATATTGTGATATGTATCGTAAAGAGAAGCGTATCGTTGCACCCCTAATATCTCCGATACAACACATGAAATAAAGGCCAATTTTTAACAATGACCAAGTGTGTTATGGACCAAATGAGTGACACCGAGAGTGACACTGAAGTAATGTTAGGAACATGTGGTCAGGATTATTAGTTGACTAATTTGGCATGGTAAGGACACAGACAAATATCGAGCGTCAAGCTTTATAGGTTCAGATGTAATAAGATTCAAGTAAGACCATCAGATTGCATTATGTGGAAAATTAATGTGACAAATGTTTAGTTAGCAAGATGCTACCTGTCAGGTTTACACATACAGTTCATCAGTATTTTTTAACGTAGAGTTGTGTAGAATTATTATATACCTAGTTTATATCAACTCGAAAGATAATAACAAATATCATACCTTAGCTATAATTATGTTGTTATCATACCTTAGCTATAATTATGTTGTTATCATACCTTAACTATAATTATGTAGTTATCATACCTTAGCTATAATTATGTAGTCATCATACCTTAACTATAATTATGTAGTCATCATACCTTAACTATAATTATGTTGTCATCATACCTTAACTATAATTATGTAATTATCATACCTTAGCTATAATTATGTACTTATCATACCTTCACTATAATTATGTAGTTAACATACCTTAGCTATAATTATGTGGAGTGTTTAAATATTCTTTCGATACCGAGAAATTTGACAAATTATCATACATGTCTTGCCATGTGCTTCTTTGACAATTGGTCATCTTCGTAAAACTTTTTCAAAATTTAATTAGCAATGGCCAGAATGATGGCCGATTCACAGAAATGGAAACAAAGGACTACGTTTGACAAGATTAGTGTAATTATACGCATTCATTTGTTCTTTAAGCACCAGGGGCCCATTTTACGAAAGGTAGTAAGTCCTAAATCCTAAGTCTTAGTCCTAATTGTCACAGGAATGACCCATCAGCGATGCATTGTCATGGTAGTTAAGACTAAAAGTTAGGATTTAAGACTTAAGACCTTTCGTAAAAACAGACCCCAAGTGATTGGTTTGGGATGTATATGAGATAAAATATTGTATAAAATCTAAAATTTTGTACTCACATTTCATATTGCTTTAAGTCTGTCCTAGCAAAGTACATGTACCTAAGTTTTGGGGCCTTCATAAAGTATTATAATAAAACTTTAAGATTGGCATGATTGACATAAAAACAAAATGCTCCCTGAATGTATTTCTTACAGAGTGAGAGAGAGAATCAAATTCTAAATATGAAATCAAAGTACAGAAAGTACTGAAATGGATTGTTATTTTGGCAAAATAGCCATGGGATTCAAACTAATTCCATCTAACATACATGAAATGAAAATAAATCAAAAAACTTCAATTTCCAGCCTTAAAATACAGTAGAACTTCGATGAGTCGAAGTTCAAGGGACCACCTAAAAAAGTTCAAACATCGGGACTACGACTCATGAATGGTGATCGAGAAAATTTACTCAGTGCACTACCCCCATAACAACATGCACACAAAAAAAATCTATCGTACGTGACTGTGTAAACGTATAGGTACTGGGATCATGACTTAGAATCTAATCGACTGAAAATGTAGATGCATTGTATTTATTTTGTATTCAGAAAATAAATCCAAACATTCTGTAGAAAAATCATAATCCAAGCGACTGACTAGCTACACCCCACCCGACCGGATAACGGGTCCTTCACTAGACAGATCACAATTAGTAGAAGAGTTGATATTAAATTACCGATACCGTTCATTTTATGCTATTTTTTTGACAAGTGACAAGTTGAGTTTTTAGTAGAAAATGCTTGCTCTATAATACAGGGTCATTTCGTTTTGTTGTTACAAATCAGTAATTTATAATGACCCAAGCTACAAGATGGTAAACAACCAACACATTCGTTGGTAATTTGCATATTTGCGTCTGACACAGTTGCAAACAATCAATAATCAATTAGCATCTGCTTATTACTTTTAATTACTTAAATCATGTTGTTATTTTTATACTGTCCTGGGTGTTTATCAATAAACACGTGTCTTTTGTTCAACGTAGTTGGATGGGTGTGAAAATCGCCACGGAGGTAAACTTCGATTTCGACTTCGATTTATTTGTATGAATTTTCGATGTTTTTATAGCGATGGGACTGCCAGTTTTGTTCGACACACCGAGAAATTCGACTCATGAAAGTTCGATTTACAAATTGTTCTTTAGTAAGAATATATAATGAAATAAATCGGGACTTTGTAAAAAGTTCGAAACAACGAGAAATTCGACTCATTGAAGTTCGACTCATCGAAGTTCTACTGTATATTCAAAATCAACATTCTAAATTTTATTTGTTGCATCTTCCACATTAACTGTATATTTTTCTCGTGCATTAACACTCATTTCAAAATAAAACATGAGCATTTATTTACTCCTACAAAATTAGGAGTCCATTTGGTAAAGTAGGAGTCCATTTGCACTGCACTTCAATTCGACCAGAATTAAACTGAATGTCAAATGTGCACTTGTGTTGTTAATTACAGACATCCTTATAGGGAAAATATCAACAGTACATGTGGAGCATTTATTTTCTGATCATAGCTTACTCATGTCCGGAAAGTGATTAGTTTTTCTGCACTATGTGAAACAAAACATCAGCACCATTTTTATACATTACTGTAACACCGTCGTAATTTCCTGGTTTGTTCTAGAACCATCAGAGTTCCCTTAATTTAATATATAATTATTGTATACATACATGTACTATAGATCAAAGGTTTATAAAAAATAAAATAAATTATAGTTGTTTTAACTACATTTGAAATCATATGGCAAATTTATATTAAAAATCTATAAATTGTAATACAATTACATGTTTTTAGAAATAAAGATGCAAAACTGTAAAGTTACTAAATACATGTACACTAATTGAATAATTGTAGCCTACTAATTGATGCCTCAAATTTATTTATTTGAAAATTATATGTATTTTATCCATTTCAAGTATTAAAGTACTTAATCATATGTAAGATTTACATAAACATTTGTGTAAATAAATCATTTTATATAACTATCATTAGCACTTTCATTATTACATTTTAATTTCCATAATTCAAATGAAAGTCGGTTTTGGAATCCCTTCTATAATTTATATTTCCAGAAGTACCTATAAAGTGAGGAACGAATTTGTCTTGGTGATTTTAGATCTACATTAGAATTAAGAGGTAAAGTTTTTCCTGTTTTATTATAAATAAAATGATGAATTCAGTCTCTTAGTTTTCTTGTGAAAATGCGCTAGAACGTAAGAATTAAAAATAGACATAATTTGATAAAAAGGAAGCAAACCGGTAGAAATAGGTCGCATGCTTGGTTTATTTACCCAAACGATCTCCAAAGACATCAAGTATTTAACGTGTCGACTAGGACGCAATAGATCTTATATTAGGCGTCTTTTAAGATTTTTCCGCGTAAATAAGCAGAATTTTTGCGTCAGGGAAAACCCTGATACAACCAATAATTTTTAAATTCTGGTAAAATCCAGAATTTTGCAAATTTGTACAAATTTATGGTGGACCTACAACAATTTCATATTTCTAAAATATATATGCATTTTTAAATTATCATGTTAATTTACAGAATCGAAAGTATTTTTCTCACAAAATGATTTTGTAAATTCTGTAATTATTCTTTCAGACTACTGAAATATGTCAAAATTTACCTGACGTAATTTTATCCTCCACAGAATCATTATTTTCTCAAAATAAACAAAAGTATATCTAAATTTCAAAATGATTAAAAAATCATTCAATTCCCCTCAGGTAAACATAAAATACTTGAAAATATTGCTGAAATTAGTGGATTCTGTGTGCATTTAAAAAATGTTGGTTTTATATAAAACAAAGAAGAAAATAACATAAGTGACAAATATTTATGTGCCATGGTTGTAGATCTATCACAACTTTCAACAGCTTTAAAAAATGTTGCATTATTCAGTTCCCTTTACTCCCTAATTTTTTAACAGAAAAAAATTCGTTCAACAACCTTAAAATTACATTGTTACTTGGTATGTGAAGCAGAGTAATAAATGTCGATCAATGTCTCTTGAAAAATTAAACATCAGGTCAAACTGATTTAAAGTCGAAACACCCATGGTAACAATGACCAATGTAAATACATCAACAAAAACCACCTGTCTAGACTTTAAAACTCTGTTACTAACAGGAATCATGCAATCACTTGCTGCATTGATGTTTGTGCTATCCGCCCAGAACTATGATCAAGTAAACTGGTCTTTTATTCTCTCATGAATGAACAGAATTTACAGCACACCAGGAAAGCATCTTACTCGATGTCAGACATTAATGGTTTAATCCTGAGTTGGTTTATTATTACTTCTGCAAGTAAGCTTGAAAACTTAAATAATCTATCAGTTAGGTAAAAGTTTAATGTTGTATGAATAAAAAGGAAACGATGATTAATTCTGTTTCTAAATAACACAAATTAAAATGTGTCAAAATAGGCAAAGGTGAACTGAGGGAATTCCCCTTTTCAACAAGCGTCCTATGTCACTTGACTACAATAATTCATCACAGCATTTTCGACTGTCTTCGTTGTTGAATTTTAGTTTCAATGAAATTTCAAATTAAAAGAATTATAAATGAGAGTATGCGAATGAAACAAGAATCAAATTAGACACAAAGAAATATTTAATGGTTGAATCTCAGGTAATTACTTTCTACAGCGCAAGTAGTAGTTCGGCAAATCATATGGCACATTGATTTTTGAACGGGGAAGCTGACGATGCTTAATTGAGTACACAGAAAAAAAAACAGCAGTTCAAAGTCTGTCATAGCAATAAGGCCTTGCCTTCATAACACTGACCTTCACAAGGCATGATATTCCTGTTTCTCCTGGCAGTGGAAAATTTAAATCTGGGTTTGGAGGTGACGTAGATGCTGGAAAAAGAAATTAAGATGTCTATAAATTATCAGCGTATAAGAAAAGGTTCCCTAACCACTTACTGTCCAAGCATCTGTTTATTTTGCATAAGAGATTTAAAGTTTAGGATATAAAATAATCTTGATTTCAGATACCTACTTATATAGCTGAAATATTTTGGTAGAAGCTATATGTCGTACAATTCTTCGATGTACCTTCTACATACTGAACAAGTTAAAAATAAAGTGGCTGTCTATGTCCTCCAAAGACCGTTAATATCATCAGACAGCAAACATGTACATGTACTCTCCTCTATAGACCATTAATATCATCAGACAGCATGTACATGTACTGTCCTCCAGAGACCGTTATCAGACAGCAAACATGTAAATGTACTGTCCTCCAGAGACCGTTAATATCATCAAACAGCAAGCATGTACATGTACTGTCCTCCAGAGACCGTTAATATCATCAAACAGCATAAACTGTACATGTACTGTCCTCTATAGACCGTTAATATCAAAACAGCAAACATGTACATGTATCTCTCTATAACCATTATCATCAGACGCATACATGTACTGTCCTCCAGAGACCGTTAATATCATCAAACAGCATAAACTGTACATGTACTGTCCTCTATAGACCGTTAATATCATCAAACAGCAAACATGTACATGTACTCTCCTCTATAGACCATTAATATCATCAGACAGCAAACATGTACATGTACTGTCCTCCAGAGACCGTTAATATCATCAGACAGCAAACATGTACTTGTACTGTTCAGATACCGTTAATATCATCAGACAGCAAAATACATGTACTGTCCTCCAGAGACCGTTAGACAGCTAAACATGTATGTACTGTCCTCTATAGACCGTTAATATCATCAGACAGCAAACATGTAAATGTACTGTCCTCCAGAGACGTGTAATATCATCAACATACATGGTACATGTGTACTGTCCTCCAGAGACCGTTAAATCATCAAACAGCAAGCATGTACATGTACTGTCCTCCAGAGACCGTTAATATCATCAAACAGCATAAACTGTACATGTTCTGTCCTCTATAGACCGTTAATATCATCAAACAGCAAACATGTACATGTACTGTCCTCCAGAGACCGTTGATATCATCAAACAGCATAATCTGTACATGTACTCTCCTCTATAGACCGTTAATATCATCAGACAGCAAACATGTACATGTACTGTCCTCTATAGACCGTTAATATCATCAGACAGCAAACATGTACATGTACTGTCCTCTATAGACCGTTAATATCATCAAACAGCAAACATGTACATGTACTGTCCTCTATAGACCGTTAATATCATCAAACAGCAAACATGTACATGTACTGTCCTCTATAGACCGTTAATATCATCAGACAGCAAACATGTACATGTACTGTCCTCTATAGACCGTTAATATCATCAAACAGCAAACATGTACATGCACTGTCCTCCAGAGACCGTTAATATCATAAGACAGCAAACATGTAAATGTACTGTCCTCCAGAGACCGTTAATATCATCAAACAGCAAACATGTAAATGTACTGTCCTCCAGAGACCGTTGATATCATCAAACAGCAAGCATGTACATGTACTGTCCTCCAGAGACCGTTAATATCATCAAACAGCATAAACTGTACATGTTCTGTCCTCTATAGACCGTTAATATCATCAAACAGCAAACATGTACATGTACTGTCCTCCAGAGACCGTTAATATCATCAGACAGCAAACATGTACACGTACTGTCCTCTATAGAACATTGATATCATAAGACAGCACTATAAACATGTACACAACAAGGAAGTAAGAAAATAATGTTGTTGTTTTTTGATTATGAGATTTTCTGTTTGTCAAATCGAATCTTCATCAGAAAACACCAAGCTCAGTAAATTTAACTCCATCTGACTTTCATCTGAAGAAGGCCATCAGACAGACACAGATTTGATGAGTATATAAATTCTTTATCATCACTGACACTTACAAATAAATCTTAAGTCAATCTAATCACTGAAAAAAAACATACTATAAAAAGTCAAAAGTCACAATGTGTCCTTTTACCCTTACAATTACTTTACCTGTTTTAGAATCTGTTTTTGTTCTCTTTACTTCCTCTCTAGATTTATTTGTGACTTCTATAGATCCACCATCACTAGTTTCCATGGCAACATTTTGAGTATCATTTTGAATATTACTTTGTTCATCTAGATTATCATCAGGGCCACGTTTACATCTGACAGGTGCTTTTGATGTCGAGGCATACACTTTCTTCCCACACATGTCAGCATAGCCATATTGCAGTTAAGGAAATCTTATGACAAAGAGGTAGTAAAACAAAGGAAATCTTATGACATGGAGGCGGTAAAACAAAGACAATCTTACGAAATAGAGGAGATCAAATAAAGGAAATCTTACGAAATAGAGGAGATAAAATAAAGGAAATCTTATGAAATAGAGGAGATAAAATAAAGACAATCTTACGAAATAGAGGAGATCAAATAAAGGAAATCTTACGAAATAGAGGAGATAAAATAAAGGAAATCTTACGAAATAGAGGAGGTAAAATAAAGGAAATCTTACGAAATAGAGGAGGTAAAACAAAGACAATCTTACGAAATAGAGGAGATAAAATAAAGGAAATCTCATGGCATAGAGAAGGTAAAATGAGGCAGGTTGAGAGATCACTTTCTAAGCAATCTGTCCAAATCAGAGAGCACCTGGGAATGGTTCAACAAGCACATAAAACAATGGACACAGCATAAAAATAAAAATTGTCCATCTTTAAGTTAAAGGTGTTCTTTCAATAACATTTATTTTGTGTAGTTTTGAGCTTCTATGTTTTTTTTGGGGGGTGGGGGTGTGCTTCTATGGATGAACCATATTATCCAATAAATGCAATGTTTTAAAAATTGCATTCCAAATTAAGAAACAAGGAATAAACAAAAATTATTGTATCCAAGACACTCAGCATTCATTAAAGAAGTCCAAGTGACACCTGGCAAACTTGGTCAACTATATAAGCCTAACATATCTTTGTATACAAAAAGTCAATTAGTTTTTAGTTGCGACTGATAGGGCAACAGTATCACCTCTCCTCAACTTCAAAGAGGTGAGCTGAAAAGCCAAGGAAAGTTTTCTCTGTGAGAATGAGTATCAATGTTTATCTGTTTGGACCTTACTTCCTGGCAATCGGTGACAGAGTATCAATGCTTATCTGTTTGGACCTTACTTCCTGGCAATTGGTGACAAGAGCTTATCAATGTTTATCTGTTTGGACCTTACTTCCTGGCAGTCTGTGGGATAGAGTATCAATATTTATCTGTTAAGGATATTTCCTTCACCCATGATGTTTCACCAGGAATTGGTATACAGTATAATGTTTGTCTATCCATTGTTACATTCTTCTTTGATTCTGTCTTTATTTCTTGGTGCTTCTGAAAATTTATATATGTGAAGATAGTTACGCCTACAATAAACAAGAGGCCAACTGGCCTTAACCATCAGCGGAATGAAAAATATTATTAGTGAGAATATATTGATCATAAAGATGTACCATCCTTTAGCCCTTTCTGGGGCCCTATGGGTACTTGGGGGAGTGGGGGTTCCAGAAAGAGCCTGATTTTGACAGTTACAACCAAGGACCTGAATGATAGTTCACAGAACTTCAGGTTAATGAAAGATCAACATTTAGATAACAATATAGGCCATCAAATGTATAGGTTGCCATTGCATTTCTACTTTGAATTTTCACTTGTTTACAACTTGTAGTATTCCACATCAAAAGAAAATAATGTATTCGCACCTCAACCCTCCCTTGATTCTAAATCCCTGATCCTAAAAAATTGAATTGAATGAAAGCACTACCCAGGGTTCGAAAAATCCACTCGAATGCATGCATTGGCAAGTAAAAAATCGTTTCGGGCGAGAAGATTAGATAATGAACTCGCCCGTTTGGCAATGAGGTCCACTAAGGCTGTACTGAATATCCTGATTCCCTTTTAAGTTTCGAAAGTGATCATTTCCTTCATTTTTCAGTTCAAAATACATTACAAGAAACAATTAGATACTTAAATAATTACTTTGTTGACAATTAAACACTTTAGCCTTTACCTCATGGCCAAAAAATATCACAGAACACATCGTGTGTTGACTGCTGATACTTGCTGTTTGTGGAGGAAGTGGAAGTTGGATATGTGTAAGTAAAAGAAATAATACTGAATGGACCTGAATTTCAGGATTTGGTAAAATAATCATAACACAATACATTCTTAAAAAGTTGTAAAATCTTAATTAAATGTAAATGAATGATAAAAGTAAAAATAGTTACTGTAAATAAAAGTTTTAATGAAATACATAGAAATGGATAGCTATTGTTTTCATCTAAGAATTTAAGTACTTAAGTAATTAAGTACTTAATTAGAAAAAAAATACAATTTGTCAAATAA
Organism: Atrina japonica; assembly: GCA_030159075.1. Classification (NCBI taxonomy): domain Eukaryota; kingdom Metazoa; phylum Mollusca; class Bivalvia; order Pterioida; family Pinnidae; genus Atrina; species Atrina japonica. Next base: position 52,286 of record BROG01000824.1, read on the forward strand.
AGAGTATCTAATCTGTTAAGTCATATACATGTAAGATCTATTTTTCTTTTGAAAAAGATTTTATACACTCTAAACACATCTACTTTGAAATACTACGGTTTCATACTTTGGCGATTGCAAAATGAGTCTGGGCGAGTCGAAATTATGTAATCACTCGTCCAAAGGGCAAGCGCTTTTTTACCAATTTTTCAAACTCTGCTACCACATCATGTTTATCTGTTTTAAAATATCTGTCTGGACTTACACTGCACTCTGCTATGTCTTTGTACTTTCCAGATTTCATTGAAGATTGGTTACTGACATTGTCAAACACTTCATAAGCACCGAGGTAAAATTCTGGATCAAACATGTCCTGTACCATACATCTGTACCTTACCAGAGAATTTGTTGGCAGGGAATGAATTGGTGCATGATTTAAACTAGGGATCTGAAATAAATCCATTAATGGACATATATATAATGTTATCACCATTAACTACTTTAAGCTTACATAACGAAACTTTGGTTTTAGAGGAGACTTTCCCATTGGGAGTTGATCTCGGCACAGATTAGGGGGATAGTTGTTAATGTTAGTATTGAAGCTTTCTCACTAAATCTGCTTAGGTTTTAGCTCCATCCCCACCTGTCTAAAGATGAGAAACTTCAGGTTTAAAATTGGGTGCTCTAACCACTTGGCCTTGGGTGCCCTAATCTACTTGAAGAAATCTGATGATAAAAAATTTGTAAATTTCAAATTCAAATAGTATGTATAAACAACAGAATTCGTAATTCAGAATATTAATTGTGTATGCTGAGCTGGTTGAAGTGATTTATACATTTAATAACGATAATTATCATCTATCAATTAGAAGTTCATCTATATAGTATCAAAAATCAATATCATTTATACTACTACTTATGCAAAAGTATACTCACCCACAACTTTGCTGAATCATTCTGGAGTTTTTCACTGAAATATTCGGTGACTTTTTGTTTATCAACAACACCATATTTATCTGGAAAAAAATAATAGGAGTGAAATAGGAGGTACATTAAGGTACTACCGAAGCAAACCACAAAAAAAAAATCAGATTGAACAAGATGTATATATTGCGAAAAACAACCATCTACCTATGGTGAAACCAACAAAGGTGTGCAATTTCAAAATGTGACACTATTTTCTTAAGCTGTATACCTGTACCAAATATGGGGAGCCATGGGGAAATAAGGTGTGTTTGTGAAACACAAATGCCCCCGGTCCCAACAAATATCTGTGGTACAGATTAAAGACAGACAAAATGCAATTATGGACAGACAACCAGACAAACAAACAGACAGAATGTCAACACTTTAAATTGTTTTTAGTCATATAACTTTGGTTAGATGTTTTGTTTATAAATCCCACTATCTTAGAAATAGAGAAAATTAGCATGCTCACAAAGTCGAAAAACTCTATTCTATTTCTGGTCTGTGCGCATGCCCATTATCTCAATTTTCAAGATGGCGGGTTTATAATATAAACAAAACTTCATTTATATGATCAAAAAAACATATTTAAGGTGTTGATTTTTAAAATCATGTTCTTGGATGGATTAAAAAATGTCTCCACAGTAGGTCTTCCTGACAATTAAATCCTTTTGAATTACAGCAGCATCATAGTATGCTACACATAAAACATGGAATTCTAGTCATCTTGGCACCAAGTATTTTCAGCACTGAGTAATTTTAGCAATTACACAAGTAACTTTGGCACTTAACTTTTTGGCATGCAAGTATTCTTGACATATGAAAAGGCAATATCAGTAGCTACTACTTGGTACATAGAATAACCGAAATGACAGGGTATTAACCGAAATGACGCTGAAATACACCAAAATGACACTTATTTAATAAAGATTTTGTTATTTTGCTATTACAGGGTTGCAAATTAACAAAAAATCCTCAGGAGCCAAACAGGCTCTTAAGTTTTAATTTCTGAGAGCTCAGATATTTAAACTTAAAGGCCCGTCATATTTGCTTGAAAAAATTTTAACCAGTTTGTGACCGTAACATTTTTAACAACTTGCTCAGCCGGGCAAGTATTATACTGATATTGTGCTTGCCCGCTATGAAAATTTGGTTGCCCGCAAAGAAAAAAAATATTTAAGTCAATTTTGTGTTTTATAAATTTATTGTTATTTTAATAAATATATGTAACTACTGTGTGTTTGAATTGATTCAAATTACCAATGTTTTCATTTTTTAAAACAATATCTATCCATTTTAAGTATCTCATTAAAACTTTTATTCACAACAACTAATTTTCCTTTCATAATTCACCTATATTTATTTAAGATTTTATAACTTTTATACAATGTATATAGTATTAGATGTACATGTATTATCATTTTAACGCATCCTGAAACACAGTTCCGTTCGGTATCGGTTCTTTTATTACACACCCAACTTCCGTTTCCTCCATAAACTACAAGCAACAACAGTCAACACATGTGGTGTTCTGTGAAATATTTGGCCATGAGGTAAAGACTAAAGTATTTACTTGTCAATAAAATGATTTTTTAATTTCTCTCTGGTTTTTAGCAATCCATTTAAACTACCAATAGAAGGAAATGGATCACTTTCGAAACTTAAGCTTTTTGAAATGACGAAAGCAGAGTGGTTGTACTTCTACTTTCATTCTGATTAAAGCGGACATTCGAACGTAACATGTCAAAATTTTAGCTTAATAATATTGGGAATTTTAAGGACCAAAATTGAGAAAAAACAGATATCATTTCCAACTGGAAATGGACTGAATAACGGCCCCAAAAAGTGGCAAAAACATTCCTGAAGTCAATTTGCCAAATGGGCTACTTCGTACATAAAACAATTCACCCAATCGTAGATTCAGTCGCCTTGGGCGAACAGGTACCTGTTAATTTCCACCCCTGTATTACTTGTGATTCTCGTTCATAATTTTTATTTATTTTCAGTTTACTTACGGTATCAAAGCATCATTTCGGTTAAGACATTGTCATTTTGATCATTCTTGTTAATGTGGTGTTAGAGGAAATTCAACATTAATTTTGCTTCTCAGAGTCAGAAGTAGCAATAGGTATATAAATACGGTCTTTTAAGCTCAAACTGATCATGAAAAACACAAATATGTCGGCGGCACGATTTACCCAAAAAACAAAAACTACCCAAAAAGACCCAAAAAACACCCCAAAAGACCCAAAAACAATTAAATCGAAATAACTTTGCATCAATAATCATTTTAAATGCATTTTCTTCTGTATAAATATTTCATAGACAGCTAGAAATTAAAAAAAAATCAACATTTATCACTTCTCATAGAACTTACGGACACTGTCATTTAGTAAAATGAAGAGCCAAATCGGTCTTCTTCAATTATTTGCTTTCACGATTCCTGAAATATTTTTCATATTTTATGTCAAAATAATAATATAAAAATTCTACGTAATGTGGAAAATGATGATTTCATATGTATTAAACGTCTCTACCGTCCCATATAAGTAACATTCTGACACATTTTAAAATGTCATGCTGACTATATCATGGTTTCAGAAATACATTGTGAAATTGGATAAACAGCATTATCAAAGTCAAAAATATCTAGTCATAAAAAATATTCATCATATTTTATAAGATTGCTAAAAATTTTACGTTTTAAATGTTTTAGTGTGTTTTTTGGGTCATTTTGGATGTTTTTTTGAGTGTTTTTGGGTAAATTGTGCTGCCTCAAATATGTAAATATGTTGACTTTACTGGTGTCATTTCGGTGTATAATAGTGTCATTTCAGTTATTTTATGGTCCTGTTATTGATTAAAATACCGGTATATGAATTAATATCTCACAAATTTTAATTCCGAAAAATAAAAAAGTTTCAATGCATGTTTGTGAAAGTACTGAAATTACTTGTGCCGAAATTACCTGATACCAAAACAAGCACCCAAAATGGCCAAGAATATTAGCCAGAAAATTAGCCAATTAGGCTATAACATTTTAGCCAATCTTGAAAAAATAGTCAATGACTACATTGGCTAATGACATCCCACACACACACACCACTGGTCAAACCATTAGTGACTGTGTACCCCCGCAACATGGGTTTTCGACATTCTAAAGGACTCTTCCGAAATTGTCGGCGCGATAATAGCATTTAGAACATAAAGTTTTAATTTTCTCAATTTTATTATCGTAAAGAATTTTTAAAAAAAAATGTTATAGTAATGAGAGCACAGAAAATCTTATTTACCAAATATATTCTGTAAGATTGCTAAAGGATTATTTATCCAGTCCTCTACTCCAGGCATTGTTGACAATGTTGTTTACGCAAATGTGATAGATGGCGGGAAATTTAATGAAGCTTTTACATGTTTGACATAGAGTTTTATTTTCTAAATTTTTAAAAACGTTTTATCGACTAAGTTCAAGAGACGAATTATAAAGGAAGGGTCTGGATAAATTCCGGTTTCACAAAAATGTAACAGACCAAGACAGTGGCATATGACTTTTATAGTAAAACAGAAAAGTGGTTAAAAGACCACATTTATGACACTTTTACATTTTTCTATTCATTTTTTTTATTTTTCATCTATTCCGGAGTAAAAAATTCAGTGGCAAACAAACGCTTTGACTTTTATAGCAAAGGACTGTCACTATTTTTGAAACGTTTTTCTGATTAAGATTTTGAACACGTTGACCGGCCAGCTGTGTCTTCCAAACTTGATACCTTTCCGGAGTTCACTAAGTTGGAAGCAGACTAGGGCCTACTCCTACAAGGTCCCGACTCAACATAATGAGCAAAGGAACAGATCACTTGCGAAATCGTCGTTCACATGGTAGCGATAAAACCCATTCAAAAAATGAGGGTAAATCACCCAAATCGTTTAATAAAAGAGGAGTTCGTAACGCACCTGTTATTATCGGATTACTCGGCTTTTTGCTGGTAGCAGGTGTCCTGTGTTTCGTCAGGTACCAGTCATATCTGCGAAATATTGTTGTAACCCCGGTAAATGCACCAAGAATGGCCTCATTGAACAGTACAAGTGCTGCAGTTGATCCACTGCGTTTCTGGGGATCCTACAGACCCAATTTGTACTTTGGTCTGAAAACAAGAACTCCAAGGTCCCCAGTGGTTGGATTGATGTGGCTTACACAGCTTACTAACGAGATGCCACCACCTGTGCGTCACTGGTGTAACCAAGATGACAGGCTGCCTAAGTATGGATGGTTGAAGCATGATGGAAAACATTTTGGTATACAAGAAATAGAAGAAACCACATACACCATAAAAACAGAGTTTGTCAAGAGAGCTGGTGGTCAGCATGGAGGTGATTGGTCAGCTAGAATATCTGTTATTCCAAAGGTATTATTAATTAATGCTGAGTGCAGCTCCTTGTTTTACAAATGTAGGAAAAAGAATCCATCGTAGTCCCCTGGCCGTTGGGACGTTTTGGAGTTTTGTGGTAAAAACCATAGAAAATTAACAAAATTAGCTGAAAATTTAAAAAACTCAATCCTTTATTTATGGTATTTGTTTGCAGTGAAAGTACTGGTTGTATGGTAGATTAACAATATTCGCTGAAAACTAGAAAATCACAATTAATCCTTCAGTTAAAGAGCACCTTGAGTTGAAAATGAAAATTTCTGTATTTATAGACCTCATCGTTCTAAGAACAACATAAAAAACCTGATCAAAATTGGTAGACATGTTCTCTAGATATTGACCGCCAAAGTGAGCGATTTTACCTGCATTCAGAAAACTAGTAAAGAATTAATTCCACTTCTGGTGATCAGATGTTAAAAACATGTACAAATGTAGTTCATATAGGCACATCTGGCAAAAATTTGAGCAAAATGTCTCCTAAACGATTTATTTTTGTGAAGAGTGACAAGAGAAGCACCAGGTTAATGATCTAAAATTTGACAAATGTTATGAGAAATAGTGAAAAGATAGTGTCACAGGTTCTTTTAATTTTTTGAAAGACGAATGGTAGATATTCTTCTCTCATAAAAATTCATAATGATGCAATATCTTACTGTAGTATAATAAAATTTAAAAGTGATATTGTATAGACAAAAATATATGTATATTTATATTTATGTTATTTTCAGATGACATAAGTATCATAATTAAATGTTAGGAAGTTTATACAATTCATTATTTTATTTTAAATGATAATTTATGAATTTAAATAATTAGTTAATAAGTTAAAATGAGGTTAACTCCCCATATAAATGAACTTATTTAGACGTATAATTTAACATTGAATGCTAAAACATCTTTCCTGTTCTGATGCATTTATCTGAATGTCATAAGTTAGTTAAAAAGTATGAGAAAACACATACAAAACTTGCTTGACCACTCTCATACTTGGACATAACATCTCTCGACCAACAAAATACGAATACGTAACATCACATGACATTACAATTTAGACATTCACAAAGAGCACATAACATATAGTGACGGACTAACAACGAGTAAACAATAATTAACTACGGGCTTAAACACAGACAAAAACTGACTGACAAGTTAATTACAAAATATTAAAATCATTAAGTAAATATAATTAATATTTTGTCCCTATGACAATAGTATGTTATGTTCATGATTGGGAATATTGTATGTTATGTTCATGATTGGGAATATTGTATGTTATGTTCATGATTGGGAATATTGTATGTTATGTTCATGATTGGGAATATAGTATGTTATGTTCATGATTGGGAATATAGTATGTTATGTTCATGATTGGGAATATTGTATGTTATGTTCATGATTGGGAATTTTTGGCAAAAAATATATAATTTGTGATTAGGAATATAGCCAAACATCACAGACATTTTGAAATAAAAGCAAAATTGCTGGTCAACCGGACCAGTGAATAAAGTTATTTCACTGGTCAAAGAAAATTTTTTACTGGTCTGTATATATACACAAATGGAAAATAACTGGTCATTTGGACCAGTATCAGATAGATTTCACTTTTGTAAAATTTACCATTTTCTGGTAAGAATGGTGAATTTAAAAAACTCTGATATCAGCTATAATTTTGCCAGGACAAAACACAGGCATTTGTGTCATGTAATCCCCAATAGGTATGACACCATATACCAATGTGGGAAAAAGGCCCTGGCCTTAGTAACTCTGATAATTACAGAGCCTTCTTCTGGTCAAACTCCTAATGTAGTGGTGGCTCAGTTGATACTGGTAAAGTGATCATCACCTCATCTCTGTCCCAGGTTTAACCCTTACAACTCTACAGACCATAATAGACTTTCCTAAACAATGGAATAGAGGATACCATTCAGATACTCAGGGGTGAAAGGGTCATGCCTCAGACTTTTTTAAGCAGGTAGTAACTGATTAGAGTTGAACAGAACAGCAGTCTCATCTGATGTACATTGTAGCACATTAAAGAGAACTACTGTATTCAATCTGTGATAGGTCAATTGTAACGCCAGACTAAAGTTAAGCCTAAAGAGATTACTCAAATCCTCAAAGAAAAGAAAAAGTTATGTGAAATGGTGATAAAGCAAAACAAATCAAAAATTTCTTTGTGAACTGATGGGAATTTTGCTGTGTGAAAATCTTCATTAATAGACCAGTCACCTGTATGTGTAGAAAAGATAGATTACTGCCTTTTGGCTGGAAATGAATCTGGGATTCATGACAAATCTGATACTCCATGGATCAAACCTTCTCGCTTTATCAAGTAGAAGCAATACCTTATATATAAATATAAATAGTTCTACATACATGTACATGACATATATATTTTGTATACATTGACATAATTCTACCCCAATCTCAACCCTTTCAGAGGTTGCAACTACATAATGGAAAACTTACGTATCAGAGGAAACTTTCATATAATAATGCAATTCTCAAGGAAAAACCCTGTGGTAACAAAATCTATTTTTTATACCAGCTAGACACATTAGCTAGAGCATTCAGATCTGAAGCTGGATTCTTCACTTTTGATGCCTAATACATATTAAAACAAGTAATAACTTTTTCATCTTCAAGTCTGAATGCATTTCATCTGTTTTGTTCTTCTATTTGCTTTGTCCAGACCATGTCTTCCTCATTTCTTCAAATAGACTCCCCATATTTGGTGCACTTAGATATCTTAACTCATCAACCCCTGAAAAACAATGGACTGTTCTTTAAATCAATATCTTAAACCAAATGTGGTTTTGTTAGGGGTCAGTGGGTTAAGTATTGATACAGTTATTCCCCTTTGTTGTCTTATTTTTTCCAAGCTGTATGTAAATCATTTCTTCAGCCATATTTGATGCAGGTTTTAAGTCGACCAAAAATGACATACAGAATTCTGCACCTTCCGCCCTTGTTAGAAGAGTTATTCCACATTGTTGGTCTTATTTTTTCTGGGTATATCTAAGTCATTGTTTTACCCACAATCACCATATTTTGTGAAGATATATATGTACAATCTTTAAAAGTTTTCAGTGTCACAGACAACAATTGTAATGGTACCACACTTACATGTACTTCCAAAGTTTTTTGTTTGTTTGGTGTTTAACATCCCATCAAAAAATTTTCACTTATATTAAGATGTCACCAGATTTAGGTGAGGTGCCACAAATGTTGGTCTGTGCTATGGACTGATGCCAATGCAATGAGGATTATGTGCCAAGCCATATGTTATATATCTTGGTATCTAGCCTTGTTAATTGATGACGGTTAAGCATACAGATAAAGCTTACATGCACTGATTTACTAGACAAGTAGCCGATGTTGTATAATTATTGGTCCAGCCCCAAAATGTGTTTTGCTGGACCAAATATGTTAACATTTTCAGTTCGGTCTGCATCTATAATTTTTGGTCTGGGTAGTTGAGTATCATTATCATGGATATTTAAAAATGAATTCAAGAAAATGAACTGCTCCTTTGACAGATCTTAATTATTGACTCCCATGTAATTTAAACATGTTACCTATGTTTTAGTGGTGTTTATTCAATCGAGAGGGCAGGCTTTATATTTCGCTGGTTTGATAGTTTTTAATGCTTCATTTCTTTCAGAGGGTGACAATATAATGTGGGTGAAATCTCTAGAATTTATTTTCTAGCACATACATGCCCCAATTAAGTGTACAATACATCAATGTTATTCCATTTCTACTGAAAATATATACCACTTTGTAATGTGACAATATATTAATAAAGTTTTTGGAGTATTGTACTGGGATTACCTCTGTGAGAGCATGCAGGCCTATTAACTTCCACATCACCTGCTGACAAACTGATCAAAAACTGGTTGGTTTGTTTTGTCGTAGTTGTTATCACTTGTTTTAATATATGAGTGGATGTTATTAATAGTTTACCCACCTTTCTTAAAAATCTGGAAGAGAAACTTAGGTGTCAAAGTAAGTGTTGCTTCATATTCAAGCACCACCATACAAAATTATATCAAATGAAAAAGGTAAGTAAATAATAACTTTATTTTGCTAAATAAATGTCTTATTTCTATTTTGCCAATGCATATTTATACTTAAGTTTGATTTTTGCTTTCACATGTCATTTAAACTGAATTTTTAATGAAGTAAATTTTCAATATAAAAGATAGCAAACGACACACTAACTGCAGAAATGATAATCACAAAAAACGCACTAACACACATACATGTACATGTATACACATCCAAACAAATTATCCAATACGATTTCAGATGTTCTCATCCTGGAGCTATTTCCTGTCTATTGTCCTTATCGTGTCTCAGATATGCATGTACTACCTACCATAAATTTTGAATTCTATTAAATAACAACAATATACAAAGTAGACGTCATTACATAAAAACATCTGATATATTTTGGAAAATTGATACTGCTTGCTATAGCTTATTACTTTAAAACCCTCCGTACTTTCAGTAGAATACAGTGGTTATAATATAGGTCTATGATGAATAATAATTTTTCACCCTATAGAACTTTTTTCTCTTCTTTCAAAATTGTGAGGCGGACCAAAATTGTTAACATTTTCGATCCTGCCACACACATTATCTGGCCAGATCCGATTCTTATACAGGGGGACAGAAAATTATAGAGACCCAGATAAAAAATATTAACATTTTCGGTCCTGCCAGACACATTATCTGGCCAGATCCGATTCTTATACAGGGGGACAGAAAATTATAGAGACCCAGATAAAAAATATTAACATTTTCGGTCCTGCCAGACACATTATCTGGCCAGATCCGATTCTTATACAGGGGGACAGAAAATTATAGAGACCCAGATAAAAAATATTAACATTTTCGGTCCTGCCAGACACATTATCTGGCCAGATCTGATTCTTATAAAGGGGGACAGAAAATTATAGAGACTGGACCAAAAATGTTACATTTTTGGTCAAGCTGGAAACATTTTGAGGCTGGACCGAATGATATACGACACTGGCTAAAAATCACAGTTTTTGGCAATAAAGTTTTAATTGTTTTAGCCAATAAAGTTTTAGTGAAATAAGTGAGTAATCAGCACAATATGTTGGCAAATTATTCTTATATCTAATTTGATTATACTGTAATGATAATACATTTAGCTGGTTTTACTTCTATATGTATAAATTATATATGTATGTACACACACATGTATTTATGGTACATGGACTTGTTAGTGAAATTTTATATGCTAATTTATATACAATGTATGTACATATACACGTATATTTAGGATTATTAAACATATTTCCAGGATCAGCAACGCAAGACTGTGGTCTCACTGATGTTCTACATGGCATTAGATGGACAGGGAAGTCTTCGTCAGAAATTGACAAGTAACAGACAGTTAAAGTCCATCTCAGGATACACTGAGGAACTTGGGGAATTTGTCATGAAATTTCCAAAACAAAAGAATACTGCAAATGTTCATTTCAACCATCTGATATCATATACCTCTAGGCTAGACAACCTGAAGGAAACTGTCATTAAATCAATGAAAATTGATGCTTTTGACGAGGCAAGAACCTTACCATATTTTGCCCTTGGAGGTAGGGTTGTCCCAAAGGACAGCCCTGCTCCTAACTTCCTTGTACATCAGATTACAGCCCAATTACCATATAAGATGGAAGTTGTGTTTGAGTCAGGAAGTTTTTTTGATAGGCCTGATACGCTGTCTGAAGATAAATTAACAGAAGAATTAACTAGTGCTTCAGAAAACTTTGATAAGAAGTTTGCATCATCTTTTGATTTGCAAAGTAAGGGCTATACTACAAAAGATATCAAGTTTGCTAAAGCGGCTTTAAGTAATATGGTTGGTGGAATTGGCTATTTCTATGGATCATCATTAGTGCAATCAAAATATAATGAGGAACCAGTAGAATATTGGCCGGCTTCTTTATACACAAGTGTTCCCTCTAGATCCTTTTTCCCACGTGGATTTCTATGGGATGAGGGATTTCATAATTTGTTGATAAGTCAGTGGGATGCAGATATATCTAAAGACATTATATCTCATTGGTTAGATTTGATAAACACTGAAGGATGGATACCAAGGGAGCAAATTTTGGGGTTGGAGGCAAGGGCTAGGGTTCCAGATGAATTTGTTGTGCAGAGAAATACCAATGCGAATCCACCTACCTTGTTTTTACCGCTACAACGATTGATAAAACAGATGAAAGGAAGTTTAGATCCAAAAGACAAATACTTCCTCAAATCCGTTTTCCCGCGATTGAAAACATGGTACAGTTGGTACAACACAAGCCAAACTGGTACTTTAGTATCAACATACCGCTGGCGTGGACGAGATGACAAAACTATAAAAGAGTTAAATCCCAAAGCGCTAACATCGGGATTAGACGACTACCCCAGAGCTTCCCATCCAACTTCTGATGAACGCCATGTTGATCTGAGATGCTGGATGACATTTGCTTCAGGGCTAATGGCAGACATTGCTAAGGAACTTGGTGAAAATTGGCAAGAGTATGATGCCACTTACCAGCATCTTTCTGACAATACATTATTAGATAAATTACACTGGTGGCCAAAAAAACAAAGATATTGTGACTATGGGCTGCATTCAGAAAAGGTCCACTTAGTAAGACCAAAACCTGTTCATACCCAACCAGGACAGCCAATGGTTCTAGATAAAATAAGGCAGGTCAACAAAGAGCCTAGATTACAGTTTGTAGACCAGTTTGGATATATCAGCCTTTTCCCTTTCTTGCTAAAAATTGTAGATACCAATTCCGATAAGCTATACACAATTTTAACTGATTTGAAAAATGCTGATTTATTATGGACCAATTATGGATTAAGATCTCTAGCCCGCAGTGCATCTTTATACAACAAATACAATACACAACATGACCCTCCATATTGGAGAGGAGCAATATGGATCAACATCAATTATCTTGCTGTTGGGGCTCTACACCATTATGCTAATACACCTGGAAAATATCAGCAGTTAGCTCAGGAAATATACACAGACCTTCGAAAAAATATTGTAAGCAATGTAATCAAGGAATATTATAGAACTGGCTATATATTTGAGCAATATAATGATAAAACTGGTGAGGGTAAAGGATGTCATCCATTTACAGGCTGGTCCTCTCTAGTTGTATTGATGATGGCAGAAATATATTAGAGAGGTAAATTGAATAGAGACATGCTTCTGTATTTCAGGATGTGTGAAATTCTTTACTATGTGAAGAGTTGTGTTGACAAAGTCCAATTTGTACTTGTACAAACAACACAGTGCATTACAGAGAATTTATGTCACAAAAACCTTGGCTTTATATAGGTAAAGTGATTTAAGCACACCAAAAAGTTTGTTAATCTATAAAGACCTTAAAGCTTTGACCCATACATTTTGTGTTTGTCGGATATGGTATTATTATTGTTATTTTTTTTTTCTTTTAAATTATAAAATTTAGTTAATTATGTATTAACTAAATATCGATGAACACACATTGTTGACAAATTTTCTATAAGCAAGTTTTCTAGTTAAATGTACATTTAAGTCGGGTATGGTATTATTATTGTTATTTTGATTTTTATTTCTTTTAAATTATAAAATTTTGTTAATTATATATTAACTAAATATCAATGAACACACATTGTTGACAGTTTTCCTATAAGCAGATTTCCTAGTAAAATGTACATTCAAGTCATATACTTGTGTCTGCATTATTGAAGGTAAGTCATGCACTTAGTTAACACCTAGAAGGGCTAAAGTACATGTAATTCATATACTTGTACCTCAGAATCAAAAGTAAGTCATGTGCATTTAAAAGTAAGTCATATACTTGTACAGTTAAAAGTATGTCATATACTAACTTGTATCTGTACAGTTAAAAGTAAGTCATATACTTGTACAGTTAAAAGTATGTCATATACTAACTTGTATCTGTACAGTTAAATGTAAGTCATATACTTGTACAGTTAAATGTAAGTCATATACTTGTACAGTTAAAAGTATGTCATATACTAACTTGTATGTGTACAGTTAAATGTAAGTCATATACTTGTACAGTTAAAAGTAAGTCATATACTTGTACAGTTAAAAGTATGTCATCTACTAATTTGTATCTGTACAGTTAAAAGTAAGTCATATACATGTACAGTTAAAAGTAAGTCATATACTAACTTGTATCTATACAGTTAAATGTAAGTCATATACTTGTACAGTTAAATGTAAGTCATATACTTGTACAGTTAAATGTAAGTCATATACTTGTACAGTTAAAAGTATGTCATATACTAACTTGTACCTGTACAGCTAAAAGTAAGTCATTGATTTGTATCTGTTTATTTGTGTAAGCTCTGCTGTCCATGCAGCTCCCATCAGAAAACTAATCATTCAAAAAATATTTCAAAAATAACAAAAACAAATCTTGAGAAGATATTTTTATACATTGAGGTATATCCTTGTGACATCAATTTTAAAGCCATAAAATTTTAAATCAAAATTATCAGTGTTCATTATTGCTTATTGGAAGAAAACTTCAGAAATATTAAAATATTGTTTGAGTACATACTCAAATTTGAGTATCATACTCAACATGTTTATTCATTTTTACAGGAAAATCGCATGCGGCATGAACAAATTTATTTGTGAATGATGAAAAATAATGTTTCCTAATCATCCAAAACCAAACATTTTACAAATGATTTTAAAATCAAAATAAAGAAATGAAAGTTGATTATTGAGTAAATTTGGTGACTTTGGGCCCTGATTTCAATAATAGATGTAAGCATTATCGTATGTACAACGCAATCATACATTTTCAGAAGTTGTGATGCCATTGATTTAGAGCATTCCATAGTGATTAATGTAAGAGTGGTTATTTGGCAGTTATGTATAAATTACAAAAGTCTGTGTTTCATATTTTATGTTTTTTTCCTATTCTACCATTCTAGTTCATACATGTACTGGTATGTGTACTATTACAAAAAATTTTCAATTTTGTCCAACAGAAACTTCTAAGTGTACTTTTGCATTTATGTCTAATAACCCTATCTTACTTTTTTGGACACTTGAAACCTATGCCTAATGATGTCATAGTAGGTATGACATTTAAATAACTCATTCACCTCGAAAGACACATTTGGACTGGCCTAAATAATTGATTTACAGAAGAGTTAATTAATTTTCAAGGGTCGATGGGTTAACATTGCAATTGACCATCTCCAGGGATTTTCACAACAAAAGAAAATTTATAAATGAAAAATTGGTGATAAATGTTTTACAAAAACTCGTATTATTACAGCTTTACTCAACCCTATGTATCAAACTAAAACTGAGTAATTGTCAGTTTTCATTTCTGAAGTAAGCCGCAGGGACAGTAGTTGAAAGTACATGTACTTGTCAAGTACCTCTACATTTGGTCACATTGCTGTGGTTGCTTTGATTGAAAGTGGTTAATCATATACATGTATACAGTAAAACTTTGAGGGGTCAAAGTTCAGGGGACCAACTACAAAATTTGGAAACATCAGGACTTTGATTCATGAACAATAACCTAATAACCTAATTATTTTTTAGGAATTTTATATGTTTTTACACATGTATAAATTGGCCCAAATTTAATTCAAAACATTGATAAATTTGATACATAAATGTCAGATAGGAAAATTATTCAAGACTTTATCAATAGTTTGAAACATCAAGAAATTCAACTCACTGATGATCAACACCAAAGTTCCTGATATATGAATCAAATTGATTACATGACTTTTAGTTTCAATTTTGTATTTCTCATGTGGATGAAGAACCAAAGTACATTGTACTCAAAGTAGGAGCTTTATTACTCCGTTTTTATAGACCTTTTTTCCAGTTATTTCATTCCGTCATGTTTGGTCATAATAGTGTGCAGCTTCAGCAAAAAATGTGGACTGCATCACTTCAACGTACATATGTCATAGAATATAGATATCATACAGTGGTACATGCCAGATTTGAAAATCGGACTACAGAAAAGCAAAGACACTTGTCATCTTTACAAGGAAGAACATTTTATTAAACTTTATTCCTCACAGTTAAACTTGAACAAGATATCAGATGATGTTGCCAATGTAATTATTACAAAATCGGAAGTGGTCTTGCCCTACTTTCTGTCAAAGTCATATGATCCTAATACAAACTATTTTGACAAAAATGAATGGATTGGAACAACTTGGAAAAGGTCTATTAGGGATGGAAATTTTTAAAACATTGCAACAATTTACTTTCTAAGAAATCTGGCAATATTGAAAGAAATATAAAATCTTTTTAAAAACCAAATATATAAACTAGTCCTACTGGTAACACAAGATATTTTATATATATATATACATGTAGGTTTTAGAATTTATTATATTTTAAAGATGGTTCTCAAACTTGTGACATGTTTTTTTCTCTTTACATTAAAATCTTTTTTAAGTTGTAATAAGTTTGAAATGGATTAATTATTTCCATTTTGATTTCACTTTATAGAAAAAAAATTAGTCCATGATTTATTGGATGTCTAATCAGAATTCATCATTTTAATCTTACATTTGTATGACATAATGTTTTGTTGTGTTATTGTAAAAACTGAGATGTTGTATATTCCTGGACCCCATTTGACAAAAGGTTCTTAGTCTTAGGGCCACACTTACAACTTGCAACCATTTTACAAAGAGTTAGGACTTGTGACCAAATCAGGTCCTGTCTTCATGATTTCTTGGAGGCAGCACATAGACAAAAGGTTTAGTTGTATGCGCCATTATTTATCAATGCTCAATTCTGAAATGTGCAAATATGTCTTAAGACTTGTGTTAGGACAGTGTTGATAAAAAGGTCTTAAGTTTAGTCTCATGAGGACAGTGTTGATATAATTGTCTTTAGTTTTCCCCAAAATCAACTGTAGGACAGTGTTGATATAATTGTCTTTAGTTTTCCCCAAAATCAACTGTAGGACAGTGTTGATATAATTGTCTTTAGTTTTCCCCAAAATCAACTGTAGGACAGTGTTGATATAATTGTCTTTAGTTTCCCCCAAAATCGACTGTAGGACAGTGTTGATATATTTGTCTTTAGTTTTTCCCAAAATCAACTGTAGGACAGTGTTGATATATTTGTCTTTAGTTTTTCCCCAAATCAACTGTAGGACAGTGTTGATATAATTGTCTTTAGTTTTCCCCAAAATCAACTGTAGGACAGTGTTTATATATTTGTCTTTAGTTTCCCCCAAGATCAACTGTTGGACAGTGTTGATATATTTGTCTTTAGTTTTGTCTCAAGATCAACTGTCTTATGACTTGTGATAGGATAGCATTAATAAAAAGGTTTTAAGTTTTGTCCCATGATCAACTGACTTGTGTTAGGACAGTGTTGATAAAAAGGTCTTAAGTTTGACCAAAGATCAACTGACTTAATACTTATGATCTCTTGATAAAACCTAGTAATTACGACCTCTTGATATAACCTATATAGCTAGGACTTACAACCTTTTGATATAACCTAGGACTTACAACCTCTTGATATAACCTAGGACTTACAACCTTTTGATATAACCTAGGACTTACAACCTCTTGATATAACCTAGGACTTACAACCTCTTGATATTACCTAGGACTTACAACCTTTTGATATAACCTAGGACTTACAACCTTTTGATATAACCTAGGACTTACAACCTCTTGATATAACCTAGGACTTACAACCTTTTGATATAACCTAGGACTTACAACCTTTTGATATAACATAGGACTTACAACCTCTTGATATAACCTAGGACTTACAACCTCTTGATAAAATGGACTCCAGGACTTCCAATGAGTAAAGACATAACTTATATCATTATATTAACTTATTATATTTAATCATACTGTTGTATGCATGTGCTGTATTCTCAATATTTATGTGTCTAAATATGATCATGTCTCGAAGTAAACATGTCTCTTGGTATAAATGTTTAGGATATTCATGTGTCTAAGTATAAATGTTTAGGATATTCATGTGTCTAAGTATAAATGTTTAGGATATTCATGTGTCTAAGTATAAATGTTTAGGATATTCCTGTGTCTAAGTATAAATATTTAGGATATTCCTGTGTCTATAGGTATAAATGTTTAGGATGTTCATGTGTGTAAGTATAAATGTTTAAGATATTCATGTGTCTAAGTATAAATTTTTAGGATATTCCTGTGTCTAAGTATAAATGTTTAGTATATTCATCTGAGTCTAATTGATTACAAAGATATGCAAGTGTTAAGTACAGTAAACCTATTTAAATATTTCATGTGTACTTGTGTTGATGTAATCATGTTGAACGTATTTTCATATGTTGAAGTACATGTGTCGGTATAAACATGTTTCTAAGGAAATGCATGTATACACTTCAAAACAATTTTTATGTCTACATGTATACCTTGGCCTGCCACCATAAACCTTAAGAATAAGCTGAAGTCAGAAAAAAATCTCAATTTGGCTTGCTTAGCCAATCAGGATCAGGATTATGGAGGTTGAGTAAAATTGTTAGACTTAAGTTTTATGGTGCTAGACCCAGGACACCTTTTTATGCTCTTGCAAGTGATTTTCTGTATCATTACAATTATTATATTTTTCATATTTATTTTTTTATTGGAAAATAAAGATTTATTTTTTTCTCACATTTTCTGTTGTTGAGTTATTTATGTATTATCGATATTAGTCATATCACTCATTGTTTTGAAATAAGACAATATGATTTTTATCTGTCAAATTGAAGACATTAAAACATTAGAGATTCTCCCACATGGTCTTCTCTACTGTAAAGAGGGGAATTCCTTGTGGTGTATACTCACTGATCCACATAACCACATTTGGAATCACCCATTTCAAACAATGGTAAAGACTGGAGTGTATGACTTAGAATCTATATTCTATGATAATTTCAATATAAACTTGGTCATTATGACGGTAGACAATGCTATACATGTATATTGTTTTGGGTAAGTCTAAATGTGATCACCGGGGCTAATGTGTTAATATTCATTATAGTGTGTGTTCATAAATCAGTGAATTTAAGAAATTCACTGATCAAATTTTAATAAAATCATGTATAAAATTCATGATATGCTACCTTTGCACAACATGATTTTATTTTTTTAAAGCTTCTCCCAACCGTGAATTAAAACACCATGATAGCGTCAGGAAAGAGAAACAATGTGAGAATTATAATTGCTGAATGTGCATGATATGGTCTCTCGTGATTGGTCGTCTCTCGTAATATGTCCTAGCAGCAATATATAAAACCTAACATTACTGGTCCTACTGTACTTCATGTCAACACTACATGCATTGTACTGTGACTTACGTTTTAAAATTCGCACAAAAGATTCCACAGTTTCATTGTAAGATCTTGGTTAAGAGACTTTTAAGTCACTGCTACACAATAATAAACTATATTGACCACAGGAATCAGCACTACCACAGGGGATAAGCCTAATATCAGCACTACCACAGGGGACAAGTCTCATATCAGCACTACCACAGGGGACAAGTCTCGGTTCAGCACTACCACAGGGGACAAGCCTCATATCGGCACTACCACAGGGGACAAGTCTCGGATCAGCACTACAACAGGGGACAAGCCTCATATCAGCACTACCACAGGGGACAAGCCTAATATCAGCACTACCACAGGGGATAAGCCTAATATCAGCACTACCACAGGGGACAAGCCTCAGATCAGCACTACCACAGGGGACAAGTCTTATGTCAGCACTACCACAGGGGACAAGCCTCATATCGGCACTACCACAGGGGACAAGTCTCATATCGGCACTACCACAGGGGACAAGTCTCGGATCAGCACTACCACAGGGGACAAGCCTAATATCAGCACTACCACAGGGGACAAGTCTCATATCAGCACTCCTACTTTGGGTTGAGACACATAACACTATACCACCATGGGTTGAGACACTTAACATTGTACCAACATAGGTTGAGACATAACACTCCCACTGGGTTAAGACACATAACACTATATCAACATGGGTTGAGACATATAACACTCCCACTGGGTTAAGACACAACACTATATCACCATGGGTTTAGACATGTAACACTCTCAACATGGGTTAAAACATTATGTCAACACTACCACTAAGAGACACATAACATTAAAGCCTACCACCATGGGTTGAGACACTTAACACTACACCGCCATGGGCTGAGACATGTAACACTACCACTGGGACAAGACACATAACACTATATTTCCATGGGTTGAGACACATAACACTATATCACCATGGGTTGAGACATGTAACATTACCACTGGGATAAGACATGTATCACTCTACCACCATGGGTTGAGACACTGAACACTCTACCTTAGTGATGTTAGTAACTATTACCTCTATAATATAATCACCATTAGGGACTGTCCACTCATGCCGCCACTTTACCACCCAGTTACCATGAGGGATTCTACATTCATGTCACCATGAGGGTGACATGAGTGGATAGTCCCTCATGGTGACCCATGTCACTACTTCACCACCCAGGCACTATGAGGGACTGTCTGCTCATGTCACCACTTCACCATCTAGTGACCATGAGGGAATGTCCACTCATGTCACCACTTTACTGCCCAGTTACCATGAGTGATGTCCACTTATGTCACCACTTTACTGCCCAGTTACCATTAGGGACTGTCCACTCAAGTCACCACTTTACTGCCCAGTTACCATTAGGGACTGTCCACATAAAGATGATAAAGTTGAGCAACAAATAAATAAAGATCTTTATACATGATCATATATATATGTTTTAATAGCAATGAACACCAAGGTCTATGTATTTCAGTGATAAACTTTAGCATGTTGACTTGACCATTAAATGCAATAGTAGACACATATATAATAAAATAATCTGTACAATCCATCACCATGCTTACATCTATAGAAATGTAGTGAATCTTACAATGGGAGGTTGTAACATACCACTACTAGCTATCTAAATGTCATTGATACACAGGGTACACATAGTGGAGCAACATGTTACACACTCTTGTCCTTCTTTTATATCATAGAAGGATTTGGCTAATTGACCTTTCGCAAAATGCTTGACACAGCACTTCTTTGAGAGACTTTTCCATTATAACGACACAATTAAATGGCTCTTCAAACATTTGAGTGATTGTGATGTACAATCGAATGAAATAAAAAATGCACATTCTGAACCATGTATCAGACATTTGGCGATGGGTCAATTACAGGTCCCTGTGATTTCTTGCCAAGTTCTCCCATTACAAACACATGATTATTTGTATTCTTCATATCTTTGTTCCATGTTTAAGTAGAAATTAATATTTCTTTCTAGAAAATTTATACTCTGCAAAAGTAAAAAAAAAAAATATTAAACTAATATTTTTCTTGGTTCAACATGGTCCTGCCAAGGTTTCACATTTTCTCTATGCATATTTATTTACATTAATACAACTGTAATGGTGTTCATTTCATCATAATGTAGCACAAAATTGAAGAGTCCTGGCCAAAGTACATCACCAAACAATGTCTGGAACCATTGTTTTAGATTTTTGTGTACTATATCTAGTGCTTTAAAGCAAACCATTCCCTAGCAGATCATCCCATAGGAA
This sequence comes from Atrina japonica, assembly GCA_030159075.1. Taxonomy (NCBI): domain Eukaryota; kingdom Metazoa; phylum Mollusca; class Bivalvia; order Pterioida; family Pinnidae; genus Atrina; species Atrina japonica. The sequence continues at coordinate 73,350 of BROG01000824.1, forward strand.
GATTTTCTATATACATATGTAGCCAGCCTTTTCACTAGGTTGTGTTCCTTTATAGCAAAACTTTCCCATAGTAAGTTTTGCTATTTAGAAGACCTATCAACTAGAACTTTTTGCTATATAGCAGACCTTTACCCTAGAAAAGTTTTTCTATATAGCAGACCTTTCTCCTATATATAGAGGCCATCACACATGAACAGAGTTGCAGTACAGCTATCCTGCAAATCTGTGAATTTCAAACCAAAGGCTGAATCACTGTCTCCAATAGCATGTCTACAGAAATTTATTGTATCAAAGGACAATGAACAAATTATGTTTTGGGAAGATATACCCAAGCCTGAATCACAAAGTCATAGGACACACATTGTAGCAAAGGAAAGAGACGTGTACTTGAAAGTGCAGTAAGGATCATCACATTTCCTCAACTGGCCACTCCCATAATGAATACAACTTGTAAGAATACAGAATTTAAGTATTTAAGTATTTTATAGTGGCCTCAATGCCTATAAATAAAACCTAAAAAACTTACGACTGTAATGCAAAAAAACAAATCATGAACTTTTCTAAACACTTATGTCCATTATGAAAAATAACAATGAAATGAAATTAAATATGAAAATTTGCTTAAAGTTTGTAATCATATGTATTTTAAGATCATCAATACAGAACATGTTAACATACAAATTATAGATACTGGCTATCATAAATGTCATATTGGTAGCACTTCAGTAGAGGATGAAATGATGGTTTACATAGTGACAACAAATAAAAGCGTAGAAAATAACCACAGTTATCTACCGATCAGTTGTAAGAGTTGAACCCCTGTTTAAGCAAAAGTTTTGTTATTCTAAAGCACAGGAAATGATTTAGAAACTATACATGAACAAATTCACTTGTGGCAATAATATTTGCTAGAATTACTATTTGCATTATGACATGATATCAATAAAAATAAATATGTTAAAAAAAATACAAAAATAAAACAAAAGTGGGAAGGAACAAATTTACAACCCTCCCAACATGCCTACTTACATTTACACCACCATTTGTGCACAGATATATAGGACTAAATAAAACAGTGGACTAGAAATTTATTATTTCATGATCTTCATCATTTTTTCTCTCATTGTTTAACTGCACTATCTCAATGATTTCTACTCGAGATTTCCTGGTAAAAGTTCCAAACCAATTTTCCAAATTTAATCAGTAATTTGCATCAGATCCCCCCCCCAAATATGGGTTTGTTGTTTACTCTACCACATGTCAAGGAATACTCGCACTCAATTCACATCCCCAAACTTTGACTTAGTGGATTTCTTTTTCAGTAATTCCAGCTTACTTTTTTTAAATTTGAGTACTTCACAACACAATCTGTATATTCTACAAGACAGAACATCAACAAAACTTTAACTCAAATTTCAACATCTAATTCCATTATTTTTATTTCAATGTAGTAAGAAGGTTCTTTTAATATCAAATCCTGTAAAAAGAAACCGAATTAGTCCATTACTAGAATACCCCCAAAATTTAACAAACATTAAAGTTTTGTAGTTTTACATGTGTCTAGTTTGATGGTAACAGTGAAATTATAGCACAAAAATCTATATTTGCTGCAAGTCTAAAATCATTTGTAATCTGGATTTGGCAAGACAAGTATTGGTGAACAAAACAAAAGTGGCAACAGAACATATAAAATGACATGGATAATTATTACGAATATTAAAAGTAACAATGGTGTAAACAAATATGTGATACACTCTAAATACAACAACCAATAGCCGAATAAAGTCATGTTATATCATTTTTTGACTACTCTGATTGCAACCAACAGCCGAACAAAGTCATCTTGTATCATTTTTTACCACTATGATTGCAACCAACAGCCGAATAAAGTCATCTTATATCATTCTCGACTACTCTGATTACAACCAACAGCCAAATAAAGTCATCTTAAAATTAATAAAGAAGTGTATTTCCCTGTGTAAATGGACTCGGAAATTATAATTAGGTAAGACACATATTATCACATTTTCTCTTCCAGTCTTACAGTGCTATTCTTGATACAATGACTCCATCTGATTATGACACTTACATAATAATCATTTTCCACTCACTGTCTTCCTGTACATCCAAGGTATTGCAAACCAAGTTTATAAATCATCTATTTCATATATTATCCTACTTTGTTGAATCATCTAAATATTTGCAAGATGGAGTGCTCATAACCAAGTCTCCATTATATATCATAAAGAAAGATTTAAAAAAAAAAGGGAAAATTGGAAATACAAACTAAAATAAAAGACAATTTGTTCAAGCAGTCCCACAATAAATAGAGGAGATATTACCACAACTTCTAACAAAATGACAGAATACTTAAGTCAATTGTCCAATGAAAGGGGACAAAAACAGCACAATCACTGGGATGGATGACATTATTTAATAGCAATCCACTAGATGAAACAGTGCAGTATATATCCTTTAACTACATGTTAATATATATCTCAAATCTTACATGTATTTTTTCATCTTCATACTTTGATGTCAATGAAAAAGCCACCAAACACTTCTCCAAATTGTTTAAGTGAAGTGACAGTATGAAAGCTAGTATATCTGACCTACTGACATGAATATATGCAAGTATCCTACAGGTGTAGTGGACCTTGAAGATCAATGTCAAGGATCTTCTATCGACAGATTGTTCTTATGTCAACTGGACAGACACCAACCAAAAAGTAAGTCTGTGATACAAACAGAGCCAATATCAGTCACTTGCAAAAAATTATAATGAAGCAAAATTCGAAAATTAGCAAATACTTTCTGCTGTACCATCACAACAGATACTAAAACAGACAAATATGTTACAGCAATGATAAGGCTTTAAGGAGAATGAGAAAAATTGACATACTCATTTCTACAACAAAACTATTTTAAAGTAGAATAATAAGGTTATTTCTAGATTATTTTGAACTTTTTAAAGAATTATTTTATATTTTTCTGTTGCATACAACATAAAGTGAGGGCTCATTTTAATCACTTTTGGAAAATGATAATGTTAAAAAAAAGCATGCTGTAATGAACTCTGCAGCACAGAAAACCATCTTTGTATTACAATTGGCAAAAACAGAATATTATAAGAAGTACAAAAATACAACACTGAAAAAAAAAACCTCCGTCTACAGTGCATTTCCGTAAAGTCAATGACAATAAAATTTAATCTCTTTTTTTCCTTACACTTAAAAGATCCCTAAAGAATTAGACAAATAACCTCCTTTCAAATAAAACAAAAAACCTAAAGCTTTTAACTGAATGCCTTATGTAAATTGCACATTTTTCATGATAAATCTGAAATTACAGATGACCTTGAAATGTTTACGCCACTGTGACAAATTCCAACTTGGTTTGAAATGTCCTGTTGCTGGCTTATCATAAATAATTAAACATATTTACATGTATATGTTTATTACAAGGTGATAATTGAAACAAAATAACCTAGACAGTCTGTAAATTAGAATGTTTTTCTGTGTATTGCCTTGACACCCTCTTCATTGTACTCTCGCTTTGACACCCACATCTTCTTGAAAGTATCTAGTGATGCTAAAATGGAACCACTGAAAAGAAACAAAACAACAATTATCTCTAGTATCTCAAGTTAAATGAGTGGCGCCATCAATGCTGATTTACAAAAGTAATATCTATAATTACCGTATTCTACACAATAAGCGCCAATGTCCCAACAAGCGCCCTGGCCTCCCCTATAGTTCCGATTTACTCACTTCTGTTTTTTTTTTTAAATGCACTTGAGAATCTTTTCAAGACAGCTGATGAAGGATGTGGACCAGAAACATGTAACTAACGTTTAATCTCTAGTCCCCCCCCCCCAGGAACAGAAGAGTGTTGATAGGTATCCTAGGTAATGATTACATCATCTTCACCGCCATGTCTTATAAAAATTAACAATTTTTCAGCAGTATCATATCTATTTTTAGTAAACAAACATAAACGCTTGATGATACAAAAATTATGATTAGAACTTCATGAAGTTCTGTGACAAAGCACCTAAAACAAATATAGAGGTATGAAAATGAGAAAGTTAATTTCTTTACAAATGTACTACAGGTTTGAAAACAAGAAAGTTAATTTCTTTATAGTGTTGAACCTAGAGCAACATAGCATGGCTACAGTAGGCCTATGTTGATTGGAATATCGGCAAACTCGCTGAATTTCCACTGTTCTCAAATGGCTAGAAATTTTAATTTACATGTAAAATGTTTGTAAAAAATAAATGTACATGCAAATAAAACGATGTCTTGTTACAAAATATCCCATTAATGAATGTTCTGTGCTACTATGTAACTGATTTTATCGTTTGAAGCAGGCTCCAGTTCGCACGTGGGAAAATAGCTTGTGTCCACAGACACGTGGATTTTAAACCGATTCACGCATACTGCTTGTAGTTGCATGTCGTCCTAAGTAATTAGAATACATAGGAATTCCCAATGACTTTTCAAAACCATAATCGCGGTGAAAATACTGTAAATAGGAATAAAAAGTCCAGTCCTCTGTCAAATCCTAAAGCAAATTTGTTCTCGGACTTTATCGACTTCGTATCACACGTTTTCCGAATTTCTTTGGACTTTCCCTTTCCTCTGTGATACAGTGAGGATAAATTCAAGTGGACCTAAATCTAACAAATTTGTTGAAATTATTTGGATACTTGAATCATGACAATCGATTAGGAAATTATTTTTGTTACATATCAAAGTGTAAATCATGTATCAAATATTTCACTGTTGGAGACCTTTACTAGTTTGTTTTAATTAATCAACAGACTAGTCTGACAACTATGTTTTTTATATTACAATATAATACCTATAGCTAAAACTTCAAAGTTTGTTAGTGTCAAAATAAATTTATTAATATAAAAGGCATATGTAAGACATTTTTTTAAAGATTTCTATTCTTAAACACACTACACGCTACTTATTGGCAAAAAAAACAAAAAACAAAAATAAAAACAAATAAAACCCATAGATAAAGTATCAAATTTTCTGAATTGGCAAAAAAAAAAAAAAATATGTAAGGCCAGTGTTTGCCCTGGTGCCCTTTTTGTTTGTTTTTTATTTCATCTTAAAAATTATCAGATAATTAAATTTATTTCTAAGAAAAACTATATATCTTCTGTTTTTATTAATCATTTAAAGAAAAGTATTTAAAATTTGTTAATGGAGGATACACACGTTATAGTGCGAGTGCCTTCAAAATCAATTTACGTGTTAAAAGTGCCCTTTCACACTGAAACTGTGTGCCCTTTCACACTGATTTGTGTGCCCTTTTCAAATCCTAGATTCAACACTACTTTACAAATGAAAAAGTCGCAGACCATCAACCATCAACCATCACTTACCCAATCCAAGTTGAATACAGTCTTTCTTGTGATGACGTAATCTGTAATTATACAATTTCTTACAGTTATTTTGAGGGTCACATCTTCACACATTCAATATTTGTATTACAACTGTTACTTTGTTAGATCTGAGCCAATCTGTTTAAGTACTGGTAGATGCATAAAATGATCTAATCTTAATAAATATCATTGTTGTGTTAACAATAAACCTTGAGCATATTAAATAAAGTCCCCACTTATTACTTCTCAAGATACCACAAACAGAATTATACAAATGTGATACATGTAGGCTAGCAGAATCATTTCAAACTGTTCTTGTTTTTATAGTAGTAATTATCTCGTCAGTCAGAGATCTCTGTCTGTGTGAGGACTTCCTCCAGCCAATTCCTTTTAATTTTCATCCCAGCTGTCAGGTTCAGCCAATTTGTCACTGCTATTTTAAACAGACTTTCTAGTTGTTTGTTTATTTAAGATGATGACAATCTTATCTATAGTGGCAGAATTCATAAACTAATAGATCTTGGCTCAGTGAATGTGCTGACACAATTCACTATAATTCACCTTTGACATATTACTTACATGAATCTTGATATCTTTTGGAGCTAACTTTTTCAACTCACTTAGTAAACGGTCACCAAATCCTGAAATGAATGATACAACATAAGTTTTAGTGACACTGAACACATTTATTATTTAAAATGGTCTTTTCAAAATAAAGTGATAATTGTACTTCATGTACTTGCCTTCATTTATTATAAATCTTACAAAAACTTTTATATAAACCATTTCAACCTACCACATCCCAGGTCATAATAATTACCAAGCCATATCCTTGGTCCTACCTGGATCTACCTGAAGGAAGATCCTGGTATAAATTAAGTCATATTCTTGGTCATATGACAACCCAGTCATATTCTTAATCATATCCGCGATTCATAGTATCCATCAAGTTTTTTACTGGTCATATTTTTTTTTTACTTATTTGTTATTATTTTTTCTTTTCTGTTCTTTTTTTTGTTCACATAATGTTTAAGTGGGTTGTGTAAGAGTATGTTTGTGTGTTTATGTGTAAATACATATAAGATAGTATGAGCCAGCCAACCCCTTACTCCCTAGCCAGGTGGAGATGTACGGGAGTGTAAAAATCCTGGCTCAGTTTTTCTAGAATAAATGTTATATATATATATAAATCATATTTTGGCCATATGACAACCCAGTAATATTCTAAATACTATAATTAAGTCATTTCTTGGTCATATAAATTAAGTCATATCCATGGTCATAGTATCAACCCAGCCATTTTACTGGTTATATAAATTAAGTCATATTCTTGGTCATACTGGTTGTATCAATTCAGTCTGACATATTCTTTGTCATATAAATTAAAATATTTTCTTGGTTCTTGTACCAAATCCAATCATTTTCTTGGTCATATAAATCTTGTTGACTCTTGATCATGAGTTTGAGTCCAGCCGGCGGCAGATTGGTTTCCTGTCCTTCGAATGAGACTGTAATAACCAAGGTCCCATGTCACAGTAGGTGTTGGCATATTAAAGAACCCTCACTGCTCAATGGCCATAAGTGCCAAGCATAGGCCAAAATTTAAAGCCCTTCACCGGCAATTGGTGACATCTCCATATAAGTGAAATATTCTTGAATGGGATGTTAAATAACAATAAACACACACAAAAAAATTCATGATGTATCCTCAACGTGTTAGGTGTATAACAAATGTACTAATATCTGTCACGAAGGTAAACATTGGTTTGATTTGATTTGATTTGATTTTTTGTTTTACGCCATACTCAACAATCTTTCAGTCATATGATGGCGTCCAGTTTTTATTGGTGGGGGAGAAACCCCTGTTACCCAGGTAAAGACCACCGACCTTCCGCAAGTAAACTGGCAAACTTTCCCACATAATTCGAAACCAGAGGTGGGTAAACATTGGTCATAAGTGTAAAAGTTACAACTTTCCTGTTGCTATGATATGAACTTACTTTTGAATAAAGTTGAGCCTCCAGATAACACAATATTTTTAAACAACATCCTTCTAAGATCCATATCAGACTTCTGAATAGAATATGCTAAAACTTCATGAATTCCTTCAAACTCGTCTCCTATTAAGTCTGGTCTAAACAATAACTCTGGTGCTCTAAATCTGGCAGGTCCAATCTGTCAAGAACAACAGAAATAAAGGTCATTTTTAAAATCTTTAACATATCAAACATCAACGATTCTTCTTAACTGGATATTGACATCTAAGCGATAGCATAAGTTTTCCTCAACTTTGTTGAGGACAAAAATTTGGACATTTATATTTAAAATGTCTTTCAGCACTAACCATTTATCTGCAACTTAATTTCTAAAACAATGCAATAATTTTGTTTAGTCTTATAACAATATTTTATGACAAAAGTACAAGACGTATATTTAGATTTTCTGTCATTACCTCTATAACACTGCCATCTGGAAGGGTGTACTGTCCCTTTTCGGCCTCTATACTTTCTTCCTTTAATGGGTTGTCAGATAGATAACAAGCTCGCTGATGAAAAGAAAGATCAGAGAGTAAATATATGTATTTGTAACTTTATCTGAATTCATATATATCTAATATGAATAGAGCAGAATGTTGTTTCATGGTAAATTGGGATGAACTATCAAGAAATATTCTACTGCATACTAACTCTTCCAGGTAAAGATCCCGGTGTCCTTCTGACTTACAGTATTGACTTTTCCATTGATACTTATTCGAACAGTTTCAAGAACGTCAAAGTTTTGATATTTGAGGGATCGAGAGTTAATTTACTTAATCTATGTAGACAAAAAATCAAGACATGTGTAAAACTTTGAGGTTTCGAGAGCTTTGAGGTTTTGTCGTTCCAGCCATAGAGAGTCACCTGTATGTAATATGATGATGTAATAATGGGATGATGAATCTCAACCTGAGCAATAACAATGGATCAGTAAGATGATTCGTGTAGTAAATTGTATATTATGTGTATCATACATATTATGTGTATCGTACATATTGTATGTATTGTATATAGTGTGTATTGTAGGGTGTGTATCCTACATATTGTGTATCCTACATACTGTGTGTATCCTACATATTGTGTGTATCCTACGCATTAAGTATCCTACATATTGTGTGTATCCTACATATTGTGTGTATCCTACATATTGTGTGTATCCTATGCATTAAGTATCCTACATATTGTGTGTATCCTACATATTGTGTGTATCATACATATTGTGTGTATCCATGCATTAATTATCCTACATATTGTGTGTATCCTACATATTGTGTGTATCCTACATATTGTGTGTATCATACATATTGTGTGTATCCTACGCATTAATTATCCTACATATTGTGTGTATCCTACATATTGTGTGTATCCTACACATTGTGTATCCTACATATTGTGTGTATCCTACACATTGTGTATCCTACATATTGTGTGTATCCTACACATTGTGTGTATCCTACATATTGTGTGTATCCTACATATTATGTGTATCGTACATATTGTGTATCCTACACATTGTGTGTATCCTACATATTGTGTATCATACATATTGTGTGTATCCTACATATTGTGTATCCTACATATTCTGTGTATCCTACATATTCTGTGTATTGTACATATTATGTGTATCGTACATATTGTGTATCCTACACATTGTGTGTATCCTACATATTCTGTGTATTGTACATATTATGTATCCTACATATTGTGTGTATCCTACATATTGTGTGTATCATACATATTGTGTGTATCATACATATTGTGTGTGTCCTACGCATTAAGTATCCTACATATTGTGTGTATCCTACATATTGTGTGTATCCTACACATTGTGTATCCTACATATTGTGTGTATCCTACACATTGTGTGTATCCTACATATTGTGTGTATCCTACATATTCTGTGTATTGTACATATTGTGTATCCTACATATTGTGTGTATCCTACATATTGTATGTATCCTACATATTGTGTGTATCCTACACATTGTGTGTATCCTACATATTGTGTATCTTACATATTCTGTGTATCCTACATATTGTGTATCCTACATATTGTGTATCCTACATATTGTGTGTATCCTACATATTGTGTGTATCCTACATATTGTGTATCCTACATATTGTGTGTATTTACATATTATGTGTATCATAACATATTGTGTGTATTGTAGATATTGTGTATCCTACATATTGTATGTATCATACATATTGTGTATCATACCAACCTCTTTTATTGTTCGAACAATTTCAAACTCAGCAGAAGTATGGAAGTTATAACCCTCTTTTCTAAGCAGAAGTCTGAGATATTTGGTGACATCTCTTCCAGCTATATCTGATCTCATTATACTGTGGGGCATTGCGAATCCTTCATATATAGGGACAGCATGTGTAACACCATCACCAGAGTCTAATACTACACCTGTTGTTCTACCTGATGAATACCTGTAAACAAAGGTAAAAATGATCATATGACAAAACAGTTCTGTTTGTGAGTCTGTCAATTGTTCTACTAAGCCTGCTTGAAAGTCAATTGCTCTACAACTAGACCTGTTGGTGAGTTAAATGCACTTTAACCTGACCTTCATCAATAGTCATTTTGATTACATTTGTTGTGGTATTGTTGTTTAATGTACCACTCAAGAATCTTTCACTCATATGAAGATGTAACCAAATGCTGGTGAAGGGCTTCAAATTTTGGCTTATGCTTGGCACTTATGGCCAATGAGCAGTGAGGGTTCTTTAATGTGCCGACACCTACTGTGACATGGGACCTCAGTGTTTACTGTCTCATTTGAATGCAAACACGCAAAATAAAATCTTCGGACTTAGGCATATTCTAAAATTTATTGTTTATTGTAGTTCTACATGCAGGAAGTAAAATTAGCACTTGCCCAGTCGCATTTGTGACCATTTTTATGCCTGGGCGATCAAAATTTGCAACTGCCAATCACCTAGATGGCGAGTACGACCGTATCTGTAAATGTTCGTTTTTCTCTTCTCTTTCCGTCTAGTCTGCATCAATTTTGTTATGTAAATCTGGTTCTGTGAGATGTTTAAATGCTTTACGTGTCACAACGTTATGTTCAAGCGTATTACTTATACACAAATGATACCATGGTGTGTACATGTTGACAAGGTGGTCAACTTTCGAGAAAGATTCACGATTTCTTTGAATCCTAGTTAGGTACATGGTGAAATCCGTACTGAATTCATGCACATTGACACCTATTGATTTCAGTACTTGTTTCTGTTATAACTGCATTTTCAGTAGGTGCATGCAAATTATTTTGATTTCGACACTCAGGCCTAATCGATAGGTATTTTCACCTGTTCAACATTATCTGGTAGGATCTCATAATTATCCCCTTAATTATACAACCATTAGCCCCTCTTGGAATCCTTTGTTCCTTTTCAACGACTGCTTGGTCAAAACAATGTTTTGATAGCAAAGTTTGAATTAAAACAGATAATTTGGAGATATAGGTTTTTTTTAGTGTCAACAGTGATGTGAATTTGAGACATAATTATCAAGAAAGCATTATATACACATAAATTATTTTTGAAAATGAATCTTCTCTTCTGAGATAAACATTTTTTAATACAATTTTTTACCTTGATAGAAATTTCCAAGTGTTAAAAGAAAATATTTCCAGGTGCCTATTTAACTACATTAAGTGCTGATTTACATGTTTCCAAAGTGCGGGTGGGATCTGACTTGTAACCATTCCTTTGACTCGTAAGTCTCTGTCATGTGGTATTACACTGCTGAAAATCACAGCAAGAAACCAGCCACAGAATACTCCAAAGTGTACCAATAAAATTAAAAAGAACCACTCCTTGACAAAATGGATGGGAAATTGTCAATGGTTGGTACATGTAAGAGACATATTCATGATTGCATGCAACACGACAAAAGCTATATAGAAAGAGAAATTGAGTTTTAATTAAATTGAGAAATTTGGTTTATTTATTTTTTTTGTACGAAAGCATCAGAAGAAATAGCTGGGACCCTGAATTTCAACCTGGGTCCCTAGATATTTTGTTCTGGGGACCCGGCTGGCCACTGGATCCTGCAGTCAATTTTATTCCCTGACATGTTTACTATTATGTTACATACACAACTGTGACACCATATCTTGAAGCTGTAACACCTCGATACATGATAAATTGCAACAAGGTTTGCAAACTTTTGATATAGGGGACATAACTCTTTCTGTTACTTAAATGTTTGCATAACTCTTCTTTGTATTTTAAATTTTGATGTAGGGGACATAGCTCTTCCTTTTACTTACAAACTCAATACAGCTTGCATTGAAATAAACAAAGCTGGGACATTAAAGGTTTCAAAGAAGATCTCAGCTGCTTTTTCTCTGTTCCTTCTAGGATTTAATGGTGCTTCTGTTAATAACACTGGATGCTGAAATTAAAGAATGAGTAATATTAACAGCAAATAAAAGAAGAATTACATGTAAGAGGTGTATGATTACAATAAGATTACAAAATATTTTAGAACCATGTTCATGTATGTAAAACAAGAATTCATAAAAGGAAATTGAAATGTAGAGCTTAAGTTTTTCATTTCATCCTTATAAAGTTAATTGGTATGTTCTTTTTTACCATTTTAGACCAATCTAAAATGGTAAGGGACTTATTAATCACATGATCCCTTAGCTATCTATAGAAACTACGGGTGAATCAATATACCGGTATATTGGTTCATACCGGTATCACCAGTCCTTTCAATATATCGATACACGAAATTGTCCGTATCGGTAAACAGGAAAATCTTATTATAGGCCTGTAAAACGTTTATACATCGCATTGAATTTGTTAAGCATCTGTGTGAAATGGATCAAAATAGAGCCCATGTATACATCCCATCGTCTGTCTCCATTTTGAACTTAAAAAAATGTAAGACATTCACTGACTGGTTGATCATAAATGTATATTCATTGTTTCATTATGATCAACCAACATCCTACATTTAGATTTAATTTAAATTGTCGTTTTTTTAAGACTTGACCAATACATCAATATGTTTTGTGTATTGAAAAAAAAATATTCAATATGTATTGTAACAAAAAATTCCAATTAATACACAGCCCTAATAGAAACCACTGGCCCACAGTCTTATAAATCACATGATCCCCTAGCTATCTAATCTATAAAAACCACTGGTCCAGAGACTTATAAATCATATGATCTCCTTAGCTATCTATAGAACCCCGGGTCCACAGACTTATAAATCAAATAATCCCTTAGTTTTCTATAGAATCACTGGACCAAAGACTTATAAATCACATGATCCCCTAGCTATCTATAGAAACCACTGGTCCAGAGACTTATAAATCACATAATCCCCTAGCTATCTATAGAACCCCAGGTCCAGAGACTTATAAATCACATGATCCCTTAACTATCCAGGGTTTTCCCTGGGATTTTCAAATTAGGAGTCCATGGACTCCCACAACTACAAAATTAGGAGTCCATTTGGTAAATTAGGAGTCCATTTGGTAAATTAGGAGTCCATTTGCAGTGCACTTCAATTCGACCAGAATTAAACTGAATGTCAAATGTGCACTTGTGTTGTTAATTACAGACATCCCTATAGGGAAAAGATCAACAGTACATGTGGAGCATTTATTTTCTGATTATAGCTTAATCATGTCGGGAGAGTGAGTAGGTTTTCCCACACTCATATGTGAAACAAAACATCAGCACCATACATTTTAACACATCATTACTGTGAAACTCAAGACATCAATATATAATTATTGTAATTTCCTGGTTTGTTTTTACATTGAAACACTCAATTTATTTCCCTTAATTCAATACAATATAATTATTGTATACATAGCCTATGATGCCTTTTATTTATAAATATATCTAATGATGGATTTAGTACTTTTCTATGTAAGATTTTTTTTCTCTGTGAAATTGCACTAGAACATGAGAAATTAAGAAATGGACATAATTTAAAAGTACCCATAAAGCAAACTGTCTTGTAGAAAAAGGTCGCAGACATCAAGATATTTAACGCGTCCACTAGGACGCAATTAAGAATGGATCATAAAAAGGAAGCAAACTGGTAGAAAAAAGGGCGTCATTTAGGAGGATATCATTTTAGGCGTCATTTAGGATTTTTACGCGTAAATACGCAGAATTTTTGCATCAGGGAAAACCCTGGCTATCTAAAGAACCCTGGGTCCAGAGACTTATAAATCACATAATCCCCTAGCTATCTATAGAATCACTGGTTCAGAGACAATCTTCAAGTTATTTACAGAACACCTGAGCCAAAGACTTGTAAATCTCAAGGAAGTGAGAATTAAAAAAATAGCTAGCTAGCTGTCGAATCAGAATGTAGTCAGCATATAATAAAACTCATTTGGACAAAACAAAAAGTAAATCGCATTTCAGTCAAACTGTAGTAAATATTTCTAATATTTTGAGAATATTGCATTGTAAATTTTAAATGCAGACACGTGTCTGGGTGAAAAGTTAAGTGAGAACCATACTGTTGAATCTTATCTGGGTACAGTCGTACATGAGTAGGCCATTATTGTTCAGTTAATGCCTTACTGCTGTAGGAGTACAGTGCCGTTTTTGCTTAATTTGAATGATAGCCAACTTTTGATGGTCCAAAAACGTATTTAGGTTATTTTGTTGGTTCCAAATTTATCTGGGTTATTGAACAGCAAGTATTCATGACACTGGTGAAAAATTAGCATGCTTGGTTATTTGCTGAGTGTTTTATTTAGACCTGAAAATGCATAAAATAGCCATTTTGCATAAATGGAAAAATTAATGACTGAAAATGAAAATTTTAAATTGCTGCTGTAGGAAAACTACTGGACCGATTTTAATAAATGAGATATCATTTTCAAAGAAAGTTTCAAATAAAATGAAATTATACCACTGACAATAGTTTTTAAAAATGACTGGCCTCTCTACACTCAAAAATATTTCAGTCCTTGTGAGGTTTTACTGTAGCAAAGAAGACAGTTAAAATCAGATACATAAAAGAATCTACAAACAAACTAAGCCCTAAAGTTTAGCCATACTTGATAGTTGACAAGCATACACTCATCTTCCAAATGACCAAAAGGATTTAGATATGTTGTATTCTGATAATATCAAACTAAATTATCCTCTTCACAAATACCATTGGACATTGCTTACCTCTTCTGAAAATGTTTGTAGTTGGTCTTTGGAGTATATATATTGCCATATCCTTTCCATGTCATTCCAGTCCTTCACAATTCCGTGTTCCATTGGATAACGTATTGTCAGGAGACCCCTGTGTTCCTGTAAAACAGAACAGGAGCATCAAAATCAGATACAATTGCAGAAATGATTTTGTAATTTCCATAATTATTCATTCAATAAAATGAAATGTCAAAATATACCTAAAGTAGTTTTATCCTCCACAGAATCATTATTTTCTCAAAATAAACAAAGGGTATATCTAAAAGACTAAATTTCAAAAAGATTAAAAATATGAATTCAATTTCCTTCATGTAAAAATAAAATATTTGAAATATTGCTTAAATTAGTGGATTCTGTGGGACTTTATAAATTGTTGGTTTTATATAAACAAAGAAGAAGATAACACAGATGACAAATATTTATGCCCCATGACTGTAGTTTCAAGTCAAGAAGTAATGACAGCTTCTATGGCACAAAACATAACACAAACTACTCCAGTAAACTGCATTTCTAATTCAGCTTTTTATTGAAATGTGGGCAGATATTTGATTTCATAGAAATTATTTTTTAACCAACTTTAGAAATTACATTCATTTGAAAAGATAACTGAACAGATGTAATGTTTCCTCAAATACGACATGCCAACTTAACAGTTGGAACTGAACCACATTTATGATGGATATCTTTGCAGTATCTGGCTGGCTGACATCCATATTTTAAGGAAACTGAGTACACATCCATAATTTAGAGTATAGAGAAAAATGAAATAATTACAACCAATTACAATTTTAAATGACTAGATGTTGATTTGGATTCAGATAACATTACCTCTGCATCTGGTCCCAAGAAAACGTCACCCTCCAAAGCACCTGCCATAACACGCACATGTTTTGGTCTTCCAATGCTGAAAATGGTTGACATAAATACTTGAATATGAGTAGTGATAGTCGTATCTGCAGTGTACTGATATACATCTCTTATCATAATATGAGTACTGTTAGGCATATCTGCTGTGTACTGATGTACAGCTCTTATCATAATATGAGTAACAGTTGGCATATCTGCTGCATACTGATGTATAGCTCTTATCATAATATGAGTACCAGTTGGCATATCTGTTGTGTACTGATGTATAGATCTGCTGTGTATTAATGTACAGCTCTTATCATAATATGAGTACCGGTAGGCATATCTGTTGTGTACTGATGTATAGCTCTTATCATAATATGAGTACCAGGCATTTCTGTTGTGTACTGATGTATAGGTCTTATCATAATATGAGTACTGGTAGGCATATCTGCTGAGTGCTGACATACAGCTGTTATGATATCCAGTAGGCATATCTGCTGTGTGCTGACGTATAGCTGTTATGATATCCAGTAGGCATATCTGCTGTGTGCTGATGTATAGCTTTAATGATATCCAGTAGGCATATCTGCTGTGTACTGACGTATAGCTGTTATGATATCCAGTAGGCATATCTGCTGAGTGCTGATGTATAGCTGTTATGATATCCAGTAGGTATATCTGCTGAGTGCTGACATACAGCTGTTATGATATCCAGTAGGCATATCTGCTGAGTGCTGATGTATAGCTGTTATGATATCCAGTAGGCATATCTACTGAGTGCTGACTTACAGCTGTTATGATATCCAGTAGGCATATCTGCTGAGTGCTGACGTACAGCTGTTATGATATCCAGTAGGCATATCTACTGAGTGCTGACGTATAGCTGTTATGATATCCAGTAGGCATATCTGCTGAGTGCTGACGTACAGCTGTTATGATATCCAGTAGGCATATCTACTGAGTGCTGACTTACAGCTGTTATGATATCCAGTAGGCATATCTGCTGAGTGCTGACGTACAGCTGTTATGATATCCAGTAGGCATATCTGCTGTGTGCTGACGTACAGCTGTTATGATATCCAGTAGGCATATCTGCTGTGTGCTGACGTACAGCTGTTATGATATCCAGTAGGCATATCTGCTGTGTGCTGATGTATAGCTTTTATGATAATATAAGAACTGGTAGGCATGGCTTGCTACGTAAAGAAAGCTAGTGACGATATATTCATGTACCGTATATGCTACACAAAAATACATGTATACAAAAGTAGATATCTTACTGCTTTTTAGTATATATGTCCTGCATGTACAAATAAAGGCTTTTATTTGAAAATCAAATAAATGACTTTAAATAAAGGTACATTTGTACATGCATCAACTATGCCTAAATTCATTATTGTAATATGTACATGCACATTGACATTTGCATCCCAAAATTTAACAATACCTCAATAGTTAAGGTGACTATTGAAGGGAAAATTGGCTGTTGCAATAATATTGCTATTGCAGAAAGAACCACTGCAACAGTATTACTATTGTGACATACTACATGTATTGCAATACTATTGATAACTTTAAAAAAGGTGTACAACATTAATAAAGCTTAGAGAATAGACACATTTTATTAATTATTTGAACAGATAATAATATCATGACGTATTTTCAGGTAATCATGAAAATAGAATAAAAGTTGAAATGCTCTAAACCAGACCCTTTCACTACTGCAACATTAAATGTATACTTACGCTAAGATTTTTGATGCTGCATTACATGTACTACAGCATCCAAAACCGCCTGCTTTTAGTTTCATTTTCAAAGGGTATTTCCCATTTACTATTTTTAGAACGAAAGTCTCACAGTGTACAATACCGCCTGCTTTTTGTTTCATTGTCAAAGGGTATTTCCCATTTACTATTTTGAAAACGAAAGAAACTACAATGTGATATCCTGATATGAAAAACATGGCTGATTACAATCAAAATCTGTGGTATTTCTGAGGGAAAATATGAACTGAAATGAGGCGATATGATTGACTCACTCAATGACACTTTGCCATAATGGCAGTGTGGTACGTGGAGGATTAAATAAAGTATATCAGGGGAAAACGTTGCTATGAATGAAGAAAATGACTTTAAACATTTTGATGTTGATATCTTTATTTGGTCAGTTTTGGGCATTGCAGTGGACATTTAGATCTGTGAACAGATTTACTAAGTTACGAATTTGCTGACTATCGAAACTATCGATAGTTCAGCATACTATCGGCAATAGTTATCGCTGATTTAATTTGCTATCGATGCATTGCTATTGGAATGAACACTCTATCAATATATCGATAGTTTGATGTATTGTTACACCCCTATTCAGTACTTTATGTGATACTTACAAATTTGGAAAGCGATACTTTGGTACTTGATCTCCAGCAAAGCCAGCTTTGATTACTCCAGACCCCTGTAACATCAAAACATTGAAGATGAATGAATGCTTATACAAATTGCATACACAAATACAGTACACTTGTATGGTTGATCAGTGTCATGGGTGTGATAAAAGATCGTACTGAGGATTTTTGCACTGAAAGGGAAGCCCATGGTTCTATCAACTGTAACCCATACTAAGGTTCTGTTTAGTAATTTAGGGATCTTCTGGATAAGTAGTAGTCTTGTAAACAATTTGTACATCTATTTTGTAACTACTAAGTTAACAACACTACATATGTATATACCTTGCTGGACACATTTTAGATGCACCTACATGTAAAGTTTAGGATTCCAAGTCATGGGAAGTATGAAATACCTAGTCCACTTTGTATTCAATCCTTGGACAATGATTTCCTACAGCGAAAAACAGACAGAACCCACCTCCATTTTCCAGTGTCAAGTCATTGTTTGCCATTTGATTATAAGGTCATCACTTTGCACTTCCGGGTTCCAATTTATGCAATTTTTGCAATAGATACTGCCAATCGATGCCCTGGGGCCATTTGAATAAAACAAGCTATATTCATAATTGCATTAAGCAAGATAATTATCTATTTGTTATGTTCTAGTCAAATGTACAACTTACACTGTAATCAGTGTCACTCAGTGGCCAACTTAGAGGTCATATTATTTAATATCATATTATTTTGTAAAGCTTTGTTTCCTTTTGTATTTGTCATATACATGTATGTACATTGTAGGCTTGCCATAACTATTTCATATATTGTAAATGTGTTAGTGCTATTAAATATTGTACTGCATTGCATTATCATCCATATGTGCATCTAATTACCAAACATGAAATACATTGTCAGTCCATGTATATATCTATAATACAATGTTTCTACTCCTTTTCATGCTGTAAACAGCAATCAGGGATTTTTCTGGGTATTTTGGGAAAAGGCCCCTGTGGGTTATTTGGGAAAAATGTATCGACAAAACCACAAAATTGGGAAAAATGACAAAGACTGTCGAATTAAGTCATTTTTTTTTTTACTTTCTATATTAATACAGTTGTTACAAAGCAATCTGTCTTTGTTTCCTATTTTTGAAATCAATTAACAAGGCATCCAAGTCACTCTCAGACAAACTTTGGGGTCCTAAATAATGTCAATAAATTCTGATACAATTGTTCCTGATAAATATGTGGCTTTAGCAGGTGCATTTTCGAGATGAACTGCCAAATCTTCAACCCCCAATTCTGCAACAAACTTAAAAAAGTCTGCAAAGTTTGCCTGTGCCCATTTTTTTCTTAGGATAAAATAGACAATTTTGAAGAGTTTTTTTATTATTACACTTCTATTCCGTTCAATGTTCTGTTCATCAGATTCGTGTTTAGATTTGATCAACATATCATATACAGTGGTTTTCTTCTGGTCAGTTGCCTTAGTTTTAACATACTGTTTTTTCTGCTTCTATGTGGCGCTTGCTACATTCATGTTTTTTAAGTTTACGTGTGGGGTGTGTCCCCAATTTGACTCCAATATTTTGAAATTCAATGTTATTAGAATCAGTAGAAGCGAAAAGTTCACAGTATTTGCAAAGAAATCCTTCTTTACAATTTGAAAAATACAGCCATGGAAATACGTTTTCATAATTTGAAGCACGAAATTTACGCTGATCAGGCATGCTAGAAGTCGAATCAGATTCTTCTGATGAACTTTCAGACAGTGGCTGACTGTCACCGGCTTCGACTTTTTCCCGAGTTTGACAAGGGCTTTCACTGTCACCAGTATCGGAGTTTTGGACCTACATTCACCCATTTCCATTTCTTCCCCAGTTTGAGTAGGGCTTTCATTTTCTGGTTCGCAGACTGTAGAAGTACTGGCCTTACTGAAAAATCCTGTAATTTTCGGCAACTTCTTCGTATCCTCCTTTTTCAACCGCTTCGTGTAATACTTGCTGTTGTGCGACATTTTTTTTAATATAAATCAAATGCCATGCGTTTTTATCTTAACCCGAGTAATTGCCGCTCCTTGTTTTTAACATTATAATACTCAATGTCTTTTATCCTAACCCGAGTAACCGTTCAACTTGCATTACATCGGTGTCAATAAAATGCTTTTATTTGTCAAACTTTTTCATTCAATTACGATAAACGACAGTATTCAACATGGCAAAGATCCGGATACTTCTTGCCAAGACCGATTGGGAATTTTTTTAGTCAAATTGGGAAAAATGGAGGTTTTTTCCGATTGGGAATGGGGCCGAATATCGGCCCCTGACGAATGCTAGAAAAATCCCTGGCAATGTATATGAGCCATTTTCACATAAACTGATAAAAGGAGGTGATTCTGAGTTAAGAAACTTTCTGAAATTTTCTGCCAATTGATTTATCAATTTAACATTTAAACACCATGAAATTCCACATATACATGTACAGTAAGACCTGAATTACCGACCACCTGTATAAAGACCACCTGGTCACAAAGACTATTTTTTGTTGTACCAAATAGTACTATTTCTGTACATCTCAACCTCTATATAAAGACCACCTCCCTATAAAGACTAGATTTGTTGTGTCATTAAGGGGGTCATTATATACAAGTTTCATTTGAAACAGCTATACAGGAAATTAAACCTAAATTGCGTGTACATGTAAATAAAAGCATGAGATAAAAAGTATGGTTAAATGTATGTACATGTTCATTATTGTAACAATTCAATAATTACAGACTGTTGAATTTCCCAAAACCAGACCACATCAGGGGTTAAATTTATCAATTCTGCTTCACTAGTCAGTTGGACTAGTTGGAAACAGATTTTACTAGTCCTATGATAAATTCACTAGCCCAAAATGGTACTACAAATGACCAACTTGACACATATTTACATTGTATCAATTGGTACCAGAATGAACAAATTGGTAGTTTAAGTACATTTATTTATCTATTTTTTGTTACTATATTCCCATGAGTGAAAGCAGCTATGATTGTCTTAGTTTAAGTTCTGGACAAATTTAAGGGGCTGAGTAGGTAATTCTGGTGTTCAATGTACATGTAAACTCTCATTAATCATTGCTCATATGCATGTTTATACATACATGTATTTTCTACAAGTCAATCGGACTAGCTAAAGCACAACCTTAAGCTTGACTAGTCCACTGCAGAAGTTACTTGTCTCAGACGGGCGGACTACTGCTAATTTTGAACCCTGATCACTCACAGTCACACTGGTTCAGTTTTTGGAGGGTTTGAAAAGTTTTTGGACTGGTTGTCACTAATTCTAGTCAGGTTTCTAGTTTTAAACATCAATAACTTTACAACATTACAGACAAATCATTATGATTATATATACAGTTCTCCCCCTCCCTTAACCCTCCCCACCCCCATTATAATGCCAAACTCACATGTCGCCCCCATTTCTCAAAGGAAATTTAATCCCTCCACTATATATTTCCGCCGTTATAACACCTGCATGCCGCCACCCACCACAGACTCTTCAGTACAAATGGTCATTTATGCATGTTAAATACCTCAACCTTATTGCCAAACCAGGTGAATAACCAGGTTTAAGTTATGTTCAGTACCGTTGCCTTAGATGTCTGTCCCTTCATCATAAGCCAGTCCATACAGATTCAGATTTCAAGACCACCAAATCCTACATCCAGTGGACAAGTTGCACAGCAAATTTTCCACACATGTTTTGAATAGAAATATGCTACCTTACCTAATAACCTATATACGAGTATATACAATAAGCTGATATGCTACCTTACCTATATACGAGTATATACAGTATGCTGATATGCTACCTTACCTATATACGAGTATATACAGTATGCTGATATGCTACCTTACCTATATACGAGTATATACAGTATGCTGATATGCTACCTTACCTATATACGAGTATATACAGTATGCTGATATGCTACCTTACCTATATACAGTGTACGAGTATATACAGTAAGCTGATATGCTACCTTACCTATATACGAGTATATACAGTAAGCTGATATGCTACCTTACCTATATACGAGTATATACAGTAAGCTGATATGCTACCTTACCTATATACGAGTATATACAGTAAGCTGATATGCTACCTTACCTATATACAAGTATATACAGTATGCTGATATGCTACCTTACCTATATACGAGTATATACAGTATGCTGATATGCTACCTTACCTATATACGAGTATATACAGTATGCTGATATGCTACCTTACCTATATACAGTGTACGAGTATATACAGTAAGCTGATATGCTACCTTACCTATATACGAGTATATACAGTAAGCTGATATGCTACCTTACCTATATACGAGTATATACAGTAAGCTGATATGCTACCTTACCTATATACGAGTATATACAATAAGCTGATATGCTACCTTACCTATATACGAGTATATACAATATGCTGATATGCTACCTTACCTATATACGAGTATATACAGTAAGCTGATATGCTACCTTACCTATATACGAGTATATACAGTATGCTGATATGCTACCTTACCTATATACAGTGTACGAGTATATACAGTAAGCTGATATGCTACCTTACCTATATACGAGTATATACAGTAAGCTGATATGCTACCTTACCTATATACGAGTATATACAGTAAGCTGATATGAACTGCAGATTTAATAGGAATTACCAGGGAAAGTCAAGAAGTGACAGCTAGTCTAATTAGATAGAATTTTTTTTATGTATATTCTGTAGTTAGATGCACACAACACAACATGACATGTGCCAGTTTCACTTCCATAGAAATTCGGAAGCATGACGTTTCGGCCATATCTTATAAAGACGTTTCGGCCATATGACAAGTTCATCCATACTTTGTATATACATTTCCACCCAAAACTACCCAACACATAAAATAATTATTTCTAATACTGTGAATAAATGTTTTTAATTCTGATAACAGATATGGAAATATTCATTTTTAATTATATTTTGGCATAAAAATAATCTTTAACGGGTTTGTGTAAAAAGCAATGCAGTACGAATTTGTGAACATAGGCCTCCACTCCAGGAGTAATCTTGTAAATGATATCCAATGATATAATAAAGATTTACTTTAAACATTAAGTCACTAGAAAAGAACTGAGGAGGAAATCTACCTTTAATATTTACGTTGGAATCTGCCATTTCTGCACTCCAACTCTGACTACTTAACATGTACATCGAATACATATTGGCCTAATTTGAATGAGAATGATGTGGTTAGGCTAATCATTTTATATTAAAATTTTTTATAGATGCTTATTTCATTTATATATTTTTTAAAAAGTTGTTGGAAGGTGTTTTTGTTTTTGTTTTGGGTAGTTTTGGTTGGTTTTGGGTAAATTGTGCTGCCGGCTTAAGAGAGACTCAAAGTAACACACCTTTTAGGCTGTTTATGGGCTACATTATATACATGTTGATGTTTTTACATGTATATTTTGTATATTACATAGAGTCCACACCGTCCAATGCAGATCATTATTGTTGGGGCCTAGGGACGGCAAAAATTCTTAACTGCATTCTTTATAACATTAGGGGCCTACAAAACTAATTCAAAAATTCTTCTCAATCATGGTTGCACCCCCCCCCCCCCATTTTCCAATCTTCAATCCGCCCATGACAGTTTTGGGTGTATACGATTTAATTGAATTCTGAGGGACATTTTAGGACATAGGGTGAATACAAATAAGGGGAAATTCTGGTAAATGAACACGCAGCAGACATCTCAATAGAATAACACAATCGAAATTATGAGTCATGTCATAGACAGAAATATGGCATCCCAAATGCAGCCGCATCATCATCAATGCAACAATAATTATCGTAAAGTTTACCGATTATTTGGTAAAATGATAACTACAGAAACTTACATTGTCTATGACAATAGGCTGGTTAGCAATCACATCTAAATACGTTTCCATTTAGTAAAAATCTCACATTCATTAACTCATTTATCGACCAGGTTGATAGTAATGTCTGAAACCAAACGGGAATAAATTATAATTCCGGATGGATCCGGGATCGTGTTTATTGCTACCATTTGATTTTTTTTTTAAATCAGATTCATATTCTTTGTATAGTACATAAACTTTGTTCTTTACCCTGTATACATGTAAATAATGAATATATCAATTTAATATATTTAAGCAGAATCTGATCAAAAGTGTCAATTTGACTTTTAAACAATTTTATTCATCATTCATGGTTGAAAACGCTTCAAGACTTCTCATTTCATACCCCCAGCCTAATATTAGTCCATCCTCTGGCCAAAATGTAGTAAAGACAAAGCAAGATACGCAATTTATAGGTCTAAATACACTGCGCGTGATCATATATAGATGTCTATGATAAGACTAAATGTAGTTTTGTAGACTATATGTAGCATAGGCGTAGGAACCGGGGGCACCCCTTTTTTCACATACAATTTCTTTTTATTATCATTACGTCTGGAATCCAGAAAAAAGGCTTCTCAGAGCTTTAAAAGAACCAAAATTTTCGCGCCTGGCTACGCTCGACGAAAACATTTATAATACTCTTCCTTCCCTATAACTTGAAATCCTCGATCCGGCGAATATGATTAACACTTTAAATTTTGCGCTGTGAGCAGGTAAAGTATGCCCTTAAAGTTGATAAAATAAGTGTAAAACCTTTAACATTTCAATACATTTCTTTTTAAATCTCCAAAATTTCGCTCCGCTCGGTGAATGAATTTCAAATTTACACCCACTCAAACTTTAAATGCATCACAATTAGTATAAATTTATGTCACCAGCCTAAAAAACACCCACCTTTTTCAAAAGGCACATGAAAACATTTTCATGAACCCCCCCACACACACACACACACACACTTTGGGTTTACTTCATACGCCACTGTGTAGGCTTTGTTTACCTAAATATGTTTTAGATTTAGGTTCCACAGCAATTTAACTTATTTTTCTGGACTGATTATTTTGAAAGTTTGAAATGCAATAACAGTGGCGGATCAATTTTCTTCTTCCGATTCAGGGGGGTACTCAAGTGGAACGTAACTCTCCATTGTGGCGATCAAAATAAAAACCTCACCGGGCAATATTTGTAATTCACTGGATTAAGAAATGGACAAGTGGTAAGTTGCCCAGTCCCCCTTTGAAATATAAATTCATGGGAGCGCGGCGGGGGATGTTGGGCAAATATCGAAATCATTTATCCTTCAAAAGTATGACATGACAATTGACAGATTAAATGACTCCCCAAAACGAAGGGAAATTAGGTAGATTCTAGCCTACACTAAATAGGCCTAATGTGGGATCAGGAAGTAGCCTATGCCCCTGTTTTAGTGATTTTGCGCCGAGACCTGTCGCCAAATGTCTGACACGTGGCACTCTAAGTGCATTTTGGCGTCATTCGATTGTGACGTCATAATCGACCTAATGCCTGACGGATTATTTTAATTGTGACATCATAATGGAAACGTATGCAAAAAAGGTGCCGTTTCGGACCTTCCGCAAAATGAACAATCGTAAGGCTACACACAGACTGCTATCCCGATTTTGTAAGAACAATTATTTAACGTCACATACTGATCAGTATATATATATATATATATATAATATATATATATATATATATATATATATATATATATATATATATTATATATATATATATATACACGAGCATCATGATATCTTGTTTTTTTAGAACAATCTTTGAACGAGAACGAGACTTATCCTTGGTGGTGTAGGCTAGTTACAGCTGAAACAAAAATACCTTTTTCGTTGCCGCTGTAACTAGGGACTGGCATTTTTTCAAGTCAGATTTTTTATTTTCGTACTGTCACAAATCGGTATATTTATTTTTATGCTGACCATAGACAATTAAGTTATTTATCTTCTCAGTTTCTTCACCTTTGTGATAAAAATGTAATATATTGCGTAGTACTTTCAGAAATCTTTCAAAGGGGCGAGTGTGAGGCGGTAACATAAATCTATACTATATTTAAAACTGTTATACAATATTATACATACCTCACTGGACATTGGATTATTTGAGACAAGAATTCGCTACAGCATTGTTCAGAACATTTCTCATATATTGTAGCCTGAATAGGCACTTAATCAGCGTCCAGAGACGGAACTATGACTGTTAACCTTTTTATGTTGTGGTGTAAAACACCATTAAATGAGTGTAGTGTCTATGACATTTGAAGACTGACCACTCACAATTATGTCATTATCATATTCTTTGATTGCATAACAATTGTTCCTACATAATCAGGATAGCAGCGTGTAGAATAACAGTTTTTGTTCTAAAACCATTGAAAGCAGTTATGCAAGGGCGGATCCAGGAATTTTCAAAGAGGGGGCGTTTTTTATATTTGTTTCTTTCGTTCTTTTTTAAATGGGGGTGGTGCTTGACAAGACACCGTACGCGTGAAAATGGTGCGTTCATTCTGTGTAGAAAATTAGATTTCATCAATACTCCAATGTTGCGATCTTTAGCTGACAAAAACACAAGGGGAAATCGTATGCATTTTTATCCAGTGCAGATTTTGATTACAAATAATTCATACATGCTGAGAAAACGCAAACGATAATATCTTTACCGAAGAGAAACCGAAATAAAACAAAACGTAATCGAGCTAGGGTGGATCCAGGATTTGAAGTAAGAGCCGGGGAAGGAAGAGCAGTTAATTATATTTTTTGGTAAAACAGAAAATTTTGGTAATTTATTTTTATCAGTAATTTTCAAACATTTTATTTAAAAAATATATAGGTTTTGACGATTTTTTGGTCAACTTCTGTGTCCATACCCGCCCTAATGCTGAAAAATATTGTGCAGTGAAAGACTTGTTTAATTAAGACATCACAGTCGAATGACGTCAAAAAGCGCATGGACAGTCACGTTTTACACTTGTTCTTACAAACCAAGGATAGAAAACTTCGGGATATCAGTATGTGACGTATAACAATTGTTCTTTAAAATTCGGGATATCAGTCTGTGACGTATAACAATTGTTCTTATTAGGTATTTTCGTTATCCAGAGTTACCATCCTTAGTAGCAGCAGCGATATATCGCTGGTAGCAGGTATCGATCGTGATGTCATTTGTTTGGGTGCAAAATGAGAAATGTTATCAATTGTGACATCAAATGTTTTATGAAAACGACGTTGTTTTCTTACTTAAAGACATGATCTCACAATCGATACCTGATATTGATATTTTTATATCAGAAATTTGATTTATTGATAGCAAAAAATCATTTTCTGATATAAAAAATATGTAGTAATAGCAAATCGACGTAATTTGTAATCCGAGATACTTCTTTGTCTGTCTGGGCAAAAGGGAGTGTGCGCGTGTGTCAAATTTTCACCTCCGCTATGATTATTTACCAATAAAGACAGGATCCTCGTGTTTAGTACTGTACTTCTTATGGCAAAGCTTATCTACTGGTGCCAAACACATGACCACCGACCTTGATTTTGACCAACATTTCAAACGCACTCACAACCGACTTTTATTTTTAAGATATTTTCGTACAGACGTGATAAAAAGTCTGCTCCCTATGAATGACGATGCAGGTCATTCAATAAAGGGGTACGATCGTTCCCTTGGGGATGCCGACAGTTTGCTGAAAGACCTGGCCTCCACACATTACTAATATGTTGTCTTTTAGAATTAAAGTATTTTTTTATATGAACTTAAGTGCAAGTTTGTGTTGAATCAGAGTGGTGTTGGAGGAATAAATATCATAATGACCAATGACTAGGTATTTAGGTTATCAGTTACCACTTTTAGTGAAAAAACAGTTATCGATGATGCTAAGAAAGGAGGGAGGCAGAAACTAACCAAACTACACTAGCATCTGTTCTTGTTCCTGGTTACAAAATGGCCACCAGACTTAAGTCACCATTCAAAATACAATGATTAAGGTGTTTTTAAATGCTTATATGTTACATCAGGCTACGCTGGTAATAAATCCATTAGATATTTACCAGGTTGAGTCGGTGCATCTCCTGCAGACTAGGTATCCTCCAATGACTAACGTGTTTCACTATATTTGTCTTTTATCTCTCCTAGTTGGTCTACACAATCTTGGTAGTCATAGGTTGAACACTTTCCTTTGTTTGGAAGGTACACTGATACTATGAGTAAGGGTTTGTTGGATGATTTATATGTTATACATGGGATTCTGTTCCCACCATCTGGTAGTACAGAGATGTTTTGATCAACATTCTTTTTCAACATAATTTCTATTTCTCTTTACCCCCTCGATCTCTGTATTAGTGCGATATAGTATTCATCATCACTACCTTACCAGTGCCACAAAATTATGTTGATTTCATTATTTATATTAACATCAAGCTCAAATGATGGAAGTGACAGATATAATTGTCTGTAACTATAACTTTGGTATTGTTGATAATATATAGAAGGTGATGTTGAAAATTATATATCCATTCTCCCTGTACAAGTAATATTGAGATGTCATATATATATATATATATATATATATATATATATATATATATATATATATATATATATATATATATATATATATACACACACACCTATATACCGGTAACCTATATCCCTATATACTGGTATATTGATTTCTACTACATTTACTACTTGAACTTTATGTACAAAAACAAATCAGAGCTATATGCAGGCATAAGAAATCTTATAGTCCTATTTATTTTGTGAAAATAAGTTTGGGTCCAGTGTTGTATACAAATAGTTACGCGAGTTAAAGGTCAAGGGACACAAAAATTCAGTCTTGATTTTATTTAGTTTTTGTTAAGATACACATCAAAGCTTTCTTTTAAGTACAATGAAATTTTTTTACACTCCCAATTAACAATACCAGGTAAAAAAAGATAACCAGTTGCAGGGCTATAAAGAGTTGTTGCCCTTTACCAAATATCCCGCTAGGTGCAATAAACCAGAATTGACGTATATTCCGTCATGCTTTTCTAATACATGTACCACTGATGTTTTAAGCTTTATACATGACCCTTATACTTAGTTAAATAGGCCTATTGTTTACAGTAAAATAAATGTAGAATTTAGATCTACTGTTTTAATTATCAGTATTTGTACAATTTATTGTCTATCAATATACTATTTATGTTGTCATAACTACTTATGTTGTAAATTTATAACTAGGTTTTACAGTTTATGATATTTTGCCGGTTAAAATCCAGGAGCATTTTGTTTTTACACTCCCGGTTACTTGTGCGATTATATACATAACACTGTGCTCTTTGAAGTGAACCCTGAGACCGACATACATGTATGTTCAGAAAGGTTTATCTGATGTGATATTGATGTATTTCAGGAAAACAATTTAATAATGTCTTTATGAAACTGATAATAATCACCGAAAAAAAAAGGGAAACACTGATTTTAATGGAAAACCATGTTTATGCTGATAATAATCCCTTTTTTACCTCTGGTTGGCCTTTTTAGTTTGAATTATTTCAAAACAACATAGGTCCTACATCTAAATACATGTACTTTCTTATAGACACGAGCTGAATATATTCTAAAACAATTCATATAGATCTATGTCATAAAAATAGCATTTTATTAAAGATATCAAAAGATTATTTTGACATGAAATAAATGGATTCGATGTCCAAAACACTCATGTCACCTACTCAAAACCAAGCCATATTTTTCTTTGACACAGATATTGATGGCGTAAATTTGACTTATTACAAAATTGTAGAAATACTTGATAGAAACACATGTATCTGGTCTTATTTTTAGAACTACATTACGCCTGCCCTCTTTAACAGTAAAGGTGATAATAACTATTTGGTCATAATAGGGATCTCCGATAATGACTGGTTTTGTTTACTAATCCCTTTCTGTATATGAATGTTTCGGTTGTAGGCCTATGTAAATTCAAGAGTGATTACTTCTCTGGTCTATCTCCTCGAATTTTATTATTTATGTCGGTCTATGTATCCTAATTTGGTAAAAAATATATGTATGTTACATGCTTC
The DNA here is from genome assembly GCA_030159075.1 of Atrina japonica. NCBI lineage: Eukaryota > Metazoa > Mollusca > Bivalvia > Pterioida > Pinnidae > Atrina > Atrina japonica. The sequence continues at coordinate 103,290 of BROG01000824.1, forward strand.
TTGTTTTTACACAATAAGGAAACATTTATTTTTAGCATGGAAAATATCAATATGATCAGGTGACTAATTTAATCATGGTGTACGGCAACTTAGTCGTGTAGCCTACTATAAGGAAGATTTTGTTTGTGAGTGAATTAAAGTCAATAAAGATGCATAATTTACCTATAAATCTAGAATTTTTATCAGAGTAGACTGGAATGCATTTTGGAGGAATAAAAGCATTTTGCTTTCTATTTACAACTTTTAAAATTCTTATAATTGAATGCTACATATTTCAATATAGATAACTATACGGTAAGTACTGTGTTTGACACTACTTCAGTAATCGTGGGCATGACAGATTGTATGTCACAAACAAAGCCATCCGAGATATCCAGATCATTGCCGAAGTGAGCCAATCGGAGCCTAGGCATTTTTAGGTGATTAATGGTAAATATCTCAATATCTGTGCGGTTTTCGACATTCAGGGTTTTGAATTATTGTATATATGGACAAAACACAAATATATAGGTAAAAATTTTTTTCGTGTTTGTTGACCTTTAATCCATTGCAATTGAAAAAGTGCTAAACATGGGTTTCTCAAACAATTTTCACAAAATATACAGGAATTTAAGAATGCTTATGCCTGTGAAACTTTTTGTTTTGTTATTGTACATATCAATCTAAGTAGTAAAAAAGAGAAACAAGAGGCTCAAGAGGGCCTCAATTGCTCACCTGAGAACCATCTACCAACATGGAAAGAAGACTAAGAAGAATATGTACATGGATATTTCAGCAAATTCTTGCACAAAAACATTCAAGTAAAACATTAAACAAATGCATCAAAGTGAATGCAAGGGGAGATAATTGAGAAAATCATGCAAAAATGAATAAAAATGACAGTCTGAAAAGACTTCAAAAACGCCTCAAAAATTAATATTCCGACTTTTATGAAAAATACAAACTTGAATCATACATCAGGGCTCTGCAACACTAAAAAATTCACTCTCCATTTAAAACAAGGTTATTAACTGCATGTTGACCTTTTTGTGCATTTTTTTATCAATCCAGGAGTGTTTATATGCCTATATTTTTCATATTTGTTCCTCTAATATTGAGGCAACCTTAAACTTTGTTTTTAAATTTTTAGCTCCAGTTTCTTTTCGACAGAATTTACAAAACAGAGACTGCCCACAAGAATTGTAAATTTTGTCTGTAAGTTAAAATCTAGAGTCAAACACCCGTGACCTGATCGTCAAACACCTATAAAGTTCTTTAATTATTAGGTGTTTGTCCGACAATCGGGTGTTTGGCTCTCGATTTTAATTTACAGATAAAATTTCCAGTTCCAACTGTGGTTAATCCCTTTGAGGATTCTGTCGCGGCCATTTTATTGTGTTGCCCCACGATAAAACAGCCACAATAGAATCGCCAAAGGAATTAGGCTGTGGTCTACCTGCCCTCCTCGCCGAACACTAGGCTGAACTTTCTGCCCCAATTTTATCACTTAAAAATCGCTTTAATTAAAATCAAAATCAGGGCAGAAAGTTCAGCCTAGTCGAACACTAGCCATAACTCGGTTCCAGTATTCCTTTAACCAAGATCGTTTAAACTTAGTAGTGTCTAATGATGATTCTGTTGAAATCGACCGAGAAAAGAAAATGTCGTTGTGTGCTGTTAGGAAAATTTCATGTCGAAAACATAAGAGCAATACAACGTTTTTTTATACAGTAATCCATGTGAGTTAGATGCTCTAGTTTATCGAAACTGAATAACCAAATTGGTTGTTGTAAAGGGCATAACAGACCACGATTTCGATAATGTAATTTCACAGTGAAAACGGACAAACATTTGATTTCCGGTTCGGGGAAAAAACTGGTTGCAATGTGGCGACTGAATGAGGAAAAACACTCGCCAAAATCTAAAAAATGGTTGCATTGGCGAGTGATTTGCCGCATTGTATAGCACTGTACATCCATGAAGATCACTCAGAAACAATCCATTTTTCAATTCATGCAGTGGTTCTGGAGAAGATTTTTAAAGAGGGGTAACTTTTGGGACTTAGTTTGCCCCGCCCTGGATCCAAGTAAAAACTTGGTAAAGGACCGCGAGCACTTTCTTTCTATTAAGTTTTGTCAAAATCCCTTTAGTGGTTTCAGAGAAGAAGTAAAAAATATGAAAAGTTTACGGACGGGGAATGATCACAATAGCTCACTCGAGTCTTTGGCTCAGGTGAGCTAAAAATGGGTCTAAGCCTCAATTGTTCAAAGGTTCCTAGAATGAATGAATTCTGCAGTGGAAAATTTATAGGAGGTGTTTAACTTGAATGAAACAAATATAAAACAAAATTTAAAGAATGAAAACAAACTGTCAGAGATAGTGCAGGAAGGAAGCTATCTAAATTTCTGATGTATCTACATGTATTTGGTTTAAGAAAATCCTGTAATTTCTGTTGAAAGTGTGCTGAAAATATTTAGAACGAATCCATTACAGGAGGAGCACATCTTTCCTGTATATGTAACTGTTTTACAATGTTTCGGGGTTCTACATCTAAAACTGTAGGAAAAGTTGATTACACAAAATAGGTACCAGTGCCTTCTACTGAAAAATCTTCAAAAAATGTTCCAGACCCCCAAAAAATGCTAGGAATGAATCCATAATAGGTGGTGCACATCTTTAATGTATATGTATGAGTACTACAAAATTGATTATTTAAGGTTCTCAATCTAAAACTGCCGCGTTGATTACACAAAATAGGTATCCTACTTTCCCCACCCTCCCTCCTGACAATCACCATTCTATAACCTTATTTGCACTATGTGCAACCCGGCCAAAAATTGAAAAAAGGCACAGCTAATGCCCCTTTAATTATTGAAATGATCGCTTCAGAGCTTGTAGATATATTCATAATTACAACTAGTTATAGCTAAATTATCAAATTTTATATAACTTTCAACTTTACCTTCTAAATATCATTAATAATACCAAAGTTAGCTTTTTTCAGAGGCGGCCAAAAGAAATGCTCAAGACGATCATTTCAGCCAATAAGAATTCATCAGTTCAGCTTGAATTTAATTGAAATGTATATTTCCACAGGAAGATGTGATGCCAAATCTGTCTAAGAGTACCCACTGTTAAATGAGAAACTTTTCATTTCCCAATGACCTGTGGGAGCCAAAGTAATTTGGTGTAAACTGATTTATATGGTGGCTGCTAGTTTTTGATAGTGGAGGAGAGAATCCCGTTAAATTTACCCAGGAAGGGACAATCTGCCTTCTGCAAGTAAGCAAACAAACAGCTTAGGTTCCCCAGCAGGACTAAAACTTGCACTGAGAAGAGGTGAGAGATCATGGTTGAAAGAGTGATGCTCTAACCATTCAGACATGGAGGACATTCACTTTTAAGGATTTGTTACCAGTTGCAAAGGGAATTAAGACGAGGCTGTACAATTGTTACCTATCCCTAATGACAAGTGTATATCTTTTTTTCTGTGTGTTGTAAAGAAACTCGAATGAAGCTAAAATATCACAAACAAATATCAATACTTTAACTTTATTGAAGTAGATATGATCCAATATTTAATGTTGTATTGCAAGTGTTAAATTTAGATCTTTTTGGAGTACATAATCACAGAATGGAACTAATTCATGTACCACATGATACCCAATAACGTTTGTGCGGGACTATTGTTTCTATTGGCGATGGAACATAACTCTACGTAATCTTCCGGCTGAAATTACGTAAGTGCGGGATATCGTCTTCTAATGTTATTCCATCACCAATAGAAACAATAGTCCCGCACAAATGATATTGGGTATCAAGTGGTGCATTAATTAGTTCCATTAATGCATAATAATTTCAGTACATACATGTATGTATAACCGGTAAGTGTAAGTAGTTCTATAATATAACATGTTATAAGTGAATAATATAACTTCCACATGTGTCGATACACTATGATACACACGTTATACACTCAATTATACACAAAGCAAATTTCTGAACTAAGAAAGTTCTATAAAAATATAAGAAAAAAGAGTATGTTCACATGAAAAAATTCTCTGAAATCTTAATTTATTCTTTTGAGTGAATCTCACATGATGGTAAATCTCTCTCATGATCTAAAAATGCTCCCTTACTGATAAATGTCTGGAAAAAATTGAAAAGTTCTAAGCTTAAACAAAATGTTGTTAGTCTATAACAAAGTCAGCCAAGAAAAATTCCTTATTAGAAAGCAACTGAAATACAAAAAAAACAATAAATGCAGGAGATCTGGAAAATGTCATAAAAGATATATCTTTCTAAAATGAGACTGCACATTTCCTTCTATTCATTTACTGCAATTTTTTCAGCTCATTAACACCTGGGAAATACCAGTACGTGCCCTTGACATTTTTTGTCAGCCGCATGATATCATCAGAGTGTCCATCAGAATCGGCTCCCACCATGCGGTCCAACATAAATTCAAAATTTTGAGGTGAGGCAGCATATCCAATGAAAAACAAGCCTGCTTCATTTGAGAGGGTTCCAAATGGCATAGACTGGCGAACAATTTCCACTGGTTTTTTCTGGTTGAAACCGTTACCTACAAGTCACATAGAAACATAAAGAAACATCAAATAATGTATTTTCAAATTTCCAAATATTTGTTTTATTTTTTTTAGTGGTGTTTTACACCACACAATTTTTCAGTTATATGGTGGCGATAAGTTTTTAATGGGAGGTAAACTGGCAAACTTTCTCACAATATCAGCTAGGTTCCAGCTGGCTTAAACCTGCGCTGATAAGCGGAGAGCGACATCATGATTTAACGTGCAGTGCAATGTTCTAACCACTTGGCGCTTCAAATTAAACAAGATTAACGTGTAATGATATGGGGGTGGGCTGATGGTGTTCAGACCAAGTGGAAAATCTCTCATGCTTTGAACCTTAATGTCTCTCATTTCTAGAAGACAAGGGTCCAGTCCTCTAATCTGACATTTGGGTAGAAAGTTTGCCAGTTTCTTTAAATGGAAATTTACTTGCAAAGAGTATTTTGTCTTTTCCCAGGTACACTGTACCCTGGTTTTCCCTTTCTCTGCCATTAAAATGGCCACCAATGATAAAACAAAAATATTGTGAAGTTTGACAGAGCATGAAAGTAACCTTACAAATATATTTATATATGAGATCACCTTTGGAAATGTGGGCTTGCTGAATAGATGTGTTCATGAAAATGGCCTTTTGGGACATATTCTGTTGCTACAACCCCTATTAACAGATGAACAAGTATAATTAGAACAAATTAAAAAGTGTCTTACTTGTAAAAGACAACTTTATTTAAGCCATGGGGTAAAGTAGGATGATTTAATTACAAATAAATGCTGACCCTATCCAATTGATGCCACATACCAATGTCAACCTGTCAGGGACTTTTTGCCTAAAACATCAGGAGTTGGGGTTATAGTCAAATATCAGGATTTTATCTGGGTTTTTTTTTAAAATAAAAAGTTATAAAACTATACAAAAAAAATGGTAGCCTTTCTCACCTCTGGGGGGGTGGGGGGTGTGTGTGTGTGGGGGGGTGATATAGATTTAACCATTTTTTTTCTATTCCATGTGATTGGAAAGCTAAAAGGTATTACTTACTTAGGTCTTCACCTCCTTTTTAGATTTACAAAGTTTCTATGTTCATTTCATATTAATATTATTTTTATAGGGGAGGAATTCAAACTGGAAATGGCTAAGTAGGAAATTTATTTGAAATATTCTGGAAAAAATCAGGAACTGCTCTCAATCAGTAAAATAAGTAGTCACTTGACAGACTGCAAATTTGGAAACAATAGGTGCATCTGTGAGAAAAAGGTGAATTTGTTCAAGTTTATCCATGACCCATATCAATGGATGCAATGGATCACAACAAGTGAGGTCACCAATGTCACATAAACATAAGACTCCATTTTTTTTTTAAAACCCTGGTGAAAACCTTTGACATGACAATGTGTTTAAATAACTCGGAAGTCACAACAATCTGACTTTCCAGGTGTTAAACTCATTATCCCCTGAAAAATGATAGACTCTTCTGTGAATCATTGACATAGACTAGTCCAAATGTGTCTTTAGGGGTGAATGAGTTAAAGATCTAACAACTTCGACATATCTCTGAAATCCCATATTTCAAAATAGTACTATATACCAACAGATTTGACATCAGAAAACAGATTCACATCTTAAACCCTATATCACCTTTAGTGTTACAGATGGCATGCATGTCTGATCTTTAAATATTTAGTTTCAAAATTACGTGTTCATTTTAAATTCTCCCTCTCCCCTAATGACGAAAATTAAACAGGAGAGAAATTTCCAGGTTTACGGTTATTAATTCAATCATATCATTATCATGACATATTTACCTCCTGTCATACGGGCAACATGTGATGTGATTGACTTCCTGCTGATTTCCGTACTGTCTGACCTCATTCTCCCTACCCACGATTCCATTGTTTTATCTGAAAACGATCAATGTATAAAATGAGTTTAAATCTGATATGTATAAAACCTTCAGGTTATCAAAGATTTACAAAGCTCACCTCCCATCAACATACAGTCATACTTGGATATATTGAACCCAAATGGTAATGAATTTTTCTTGCAAAGAAACAAGGTTTCCAAAATAACCAGGATATAATGATAATTAAGACATTTGGGTGGGGAATCAAAATCATTTCAAATTACTATATTCGACCCATTAAATGCACAGGATGCTACCAAAATCAGGAAAAAGAAGTGGGCGCTTAATGGGACCAATCAATAGTCAAATTGACATTAAACAGTTAATTTTTATAAGGGACAGTGGTAAAGTTGATGTTGTTATTAATGAGGACACATCAATATAATTCTGTTGCTTGGGGGCTACAGATAAACTGTTACTTACCGCTTTTCAGGTCCAAATCTCTTTGTCAATCAGCTAGAAAAGGTTCTTGATCATATGTAAAAAAGGGGAGTGGGTGCTTATAGGGACATTGGCGCTGAATGGGTCGAATACAGTAAGTGGGATTTCGATGTAACGTAGTACATAAGTGGGTTCCACTGTATTTCAAATCCCCTAATTAATCTGACCTAAAATAGCTTTCTTAACCATGGCACTGCAAATAGTCTACATGTTAATCCAGAACAGGGTCTTTAAAAAAAAAAATATATATATATAGGATTAAGCCACCATCAGGAGTATAGCATGTACTAAGAATCACAACATGTACAGTACTGTCGTTTTATTTTGGGACATATTTTTGGTATCAGATATTTGTAATATTTCTACTGAATGACCATTGAGTGTCCAACCCCTGTCTGGTTTTATATACAAGCAAGGGGCTTAGAAAAGAGTCCTTACATCATAAAGAATACACTAAGAGGAAACAAGAATTCTGTCTTATGTAATATTTCTAATTTTGCAGATTTTTTATGCCTGAAACAAAACAGAATTGCTCTCACCTGTGCTAACTTATATTTTTTAACCCCAATATATGTTGTTTCTGAAAAAATCAGATAACAAATGAACATAAGGATCCTTTTCTCAGCCACTGGATCAATTATATAATGAATAATAAATAGTTTGGACTAATTCTAAAGGAACAAGCTAGTTCATTTTCTCTCCTTTTCGTACAGGGGTAATCATATTGTAGGTAAAATCTTTTGAGGTTAGGTTGTAACATGTAATTTTCATGCTGTTGACACCAGATGTATTACTTGGAAATCAAACAAAAACTAAAGCCTTATACACTGTTTAGATGTGTTATTGAACATGTATCAAGGACTAAAGTGAACTGGTTGAAATAAACATAGACTGAATATTATATACTTGTAATGATGCTAAGCAGATCCTTGGTAAAATTTCATTTTTCGTTAAACAAGGGGCCATAACTCCGCCAAATAACATCCGCTAAATGTGGCGATCGAACTAGGCCAAGCCCTTTAGACATTTAACCTTGTTACCAAGTTTGAAGAAAATAAGATATTTGTTGCTGTTATTGCATGGAAACAGCAGAAAATGACATTTTTCGTTAATCAAGGGGCCATAAATCCGCTAAATACTGTCTGATAAAATAGCGATCAAACTTGGCCGAGCCCTTTAGGCATTTAACCTTGTTATCAAGTTTCAAAAAATCAGATAATATTTGTTGCCGTGATTGCACAGAAACAGCAGAAAATGACATTTTTCATTAATCTAGAGGCCATAACTCTGCCAAAAATGGCGATCGATCTTGGCCGAGCCCTTTAGACATTAACCTTGTTACCAAGTTTGAAGAAAATGGGATAATATTTATTGCTGTGTTTGCAAGGAAACAAAGTGTGACAGACAGACAGACAGTGGGACAGACAGATAGATGGACATCAAATTTTTATCCCCCGCTTTTGACGAAACCCAAATTAATATCCCTGTTTCGTCGAAAGGGGGGGGGGGGATAAACATTTGTTGTGCAAACTATTTCAATACGCTGAATGATATAATTCTCAAGCAATGGCTTTCTAATGGCCAATAACATAAAAACTGACAATCTAAACTCATAAATGTCTTTTTCACTTCCAATAACATAACAACTGTGACAACATCAATTCATAATAACCTTTTTCACTTCCAATAAAACAACAAATGTGACAACATCAATTCATAACAAGGGCTAATTGTAACAGGGGTACTGTTACATGATGTCCCCAAAACTGTGAAACAAGTTGTGTTGATATCAACCAGCATTTATTTACATACCAATCTGCAATTGTTCTTCACAGGTTTTGAGGAATAAAACCCATAAGGTTGAAATTCCTATTGATGATACCAGTAAATTTCAAATTTCATCAAAATCAGACAAAGTTGACATTTTGACCAATCAGAAGCCTCAGTTTGCTATAGATGGCAACAAAACCAATACCACTGAAATTGTAATCCCTTGATAATGTTGAAATTTTGACCAATCAGAAGCTTCAGTTTGCTATAGACAGCAATGAAGCCGGCCTGGCTCAGTCGGTAGCGCACTCGACTCTGGATCGTGAGGTTATGAGTTCGAGTCCCGCCGGAGGCAGGCTGGTTTCCTGTCTTTCGGATGAGACAGTAAAAACTGGAGGTCCCGTGTCACAGTAGGTGTCAGCACGTTGAAGAACCCTCATTGCTCAATGGCCGTAAGTGCCAAAATTTGTAATCCATCACCGGCATTTGGTGACGTCTCCATATGAGTGAAATATTCTTAAGTGGGACGTTAAACAACAATAAACAAACAAACAAACATAGACAGCAACGAAACCCATATCATTGAAATTGCAGTCCCTTGATACCCATTAATTCCAACATTCATCAAAATCTGACAGCATTGAAATTTTGACCAATCAGAAGCCTCAGTTTGCTAAAGACAGCAACGAAACCCATATCATTGAAATCGCAGTCCCTTGATACCTATTAATTCCAAATTTCATAAAAATCTGACAAAGTTGAAATTTTGACCAATCAGAAGCCTCAGTTTGCCATAGACAACAAAAAAATCCATACCATTGAATTTGCAATCCGTCGATACATATAAATGCTAAATTTCATAAAAATCGGACAATGTTTAAATTTCGACCAATCAGAAGCCTTGGTTTGCCATAGACAGCAACAAAACCCATATCATTGAAATAGCAATCCCTTAATACTCTTAAATTCCAAATTTCATCAAAATTGGACAATGTTGAAATTTCAACCAATCAGTAGCCTCGGTTTGCCATAAACGCCATCTTTTTATGACACTGCAAAATACATTGTGCACATCTGCACACCCAAACCTATAATCATATGATGTTCATTACAGTCCGTCCAGTAGTTTCAGAGAAAACCTGCAGACAATTTTCGACCAATCAGAAGCCACGGTTTGCGACAGACGCCATTTTTTATGACGTCACATACGTAGTGCACATCTGCAAATCCAAACCTATCATCACATGAACTTTCATTACAATCCGCCAAGTAGTTTCCAAGAAAACGCATGGACAAGTTCATTACAGAAAGATAGAAGAAGAAGAATAACAAGGGCAAATTGTAACAGTGTACTGTTACATGATGTCCGGGCCCAAACAGTGAAACGAGTCGTGTTGATATCAACCAGCATTTATTACATACCAATATGCAATTGTTCTTCACAGGTCTTGAGGAATAAAAGCCATAAGGCTGAAATCGCCATCGATGAAAACAGTAAATTTCAAATTTCTTCAAAATCAGACAATGTTGACATTTTGACCAATCAGAAGCCCCAGTTTGGCATAGACAGCAACAAAACTAATACCATTGAAATTGCAATCCCTTGATACCCATTAATTCCAAATTTCATCAAAAGCTGACAATGTTGAAATTTTTACCAATCAGAAGCTTCAGCAACGGAACTCATTTCATTAAAAAGGCAATCCCTTGATACCCATTAATTCCAAATTTCAAAAAACCAGACAATGTTGAAATTTCGACCAATCAGAAGCCTTGTTTGCCATAGATGACAACGAAACCCATACCATTGATATCGCAATCCCTCAATACAAATAAATGCTAAATATCATTAAAATCAGACATGTTTAAATTTCGACCAATCAGAAGCCTCGGTTTGCCATAGATGCAACGAAACCAATATCATTGAAATCGCAATCCCTTAATACCCTCAAATTCCAAATTTCATCAAAATCGGACAATGCTGAAATTTCAACCAATCAGAAGCCTCGGTTTACCATAGACGCCATCTTTTTATGATGTCGCAACATACATTGTGTACATCTGCACACCCAAACCTATAATCATATGAAGTTTCATTACAGTCTGTCCAGTACTTTCAGAGAAAACGTGCAGACAAGTTTCGACCAATCAGAAGCCACGGTTTGCCATAGACGCCATTTTTTATGATGTCACATACATAGTGCTCATCTGCATACCCAAACCTATCATCATATGAAGTTTCTTTAGAATATGTCAAGTAGTTTGCAAGAAAACAAGAAAAACAAAAAGACTAAGTTCATCACGGAAAAATAGAAGAAGAAAAAAGAATAAGAAACCCAGCAAACACATGTCTCCCAAGCTTCGTTTGGGGAACATAATAATAAGAAACGGAGCAAACACAACATGTCCAGCAAACTTCGTTTGGGGGACATAATTACCTTTTTCACTTCCAATAACACACAACAACTGTCACAACATCGATTCATAATTACCTTTTTCACTTCCAATAATATAACTGTGACAACATCAATTCATAATTACTTTTTACACTTTCAATAACATAACAACTGTAACAACATTGATTTATAATTACCTTTTTCACTTCCAATAACATTTAGGTTATGAATCCATTTTTGTGTAATCTGAAAAATTTGAAAGCAATTTAAATTTAGACAGGATTCAGTACCTAAAGTGTTAACAATATACAGTTAGAAAATCTGATTCAAACAAACACAGGAAACCATGGAAATAAAAATACTGTAAATCCAGTTTTATTTGAGAGAATTTTATTTATGCATAAATTCCTGTGAGAGCTCAGCTCATGAAAATAAAATAATTGCATAATGAAGATTGATAATAATATGACAAAATGGGCATTTGAAATTGCAAAAATATCATCTTGCAAATAAATCTGGAACTTCTGTAACGTGAAAATACATTCTCACGAAAATTTCTGGATAATAAATTCCCATGAAAATTTCCAGATTTGCAGTGAAACTCACAAGTGCTAAAAGTATGTTCCTTTTATAGACTTATAAATAGGGCTGTCATTGATGAGAAATTCTATATCGATATATTGATAAATAAAAAATATAGATAAATCAAATAATATGGTACTTCTATGAAATGGATTCAAAATATAAAGATTCATTATAATATTTTACCATCTGATGATTAAAAAAAGTCATTGGAAGGAAAATATTGTTTATTTGAACAAATTGAAGAATTAGAATAAAATATGATATAGGTCAAGAATATGAAGTAAATCAAATGGAAAATTTTGGATATTGCAAAAGAAAGTACACACTGTGAAATGCATTATGAAATGTATCGATACTTTAAAAAACCTGTCTGTTCATGAAGTACTATTGTTTTTCACATTAGAGAAATACAAAATATAAAACCAACAATGGACAGGAAGGGCATCATTGATGACCAAAGTGATTTAGGTGACCTTTAGGTGCTCTCATGTTTGTTTATTCAACATCAACATAACCACGTAACTTTACAAAACACTGATGCATCTAATCATCCAGTTTCTATGTTATTAACATCACATTGCTATGTAGACAGCTCTATAAATTATACTTTGGGTGTGCTATTCCAAGCTGTGTGTTTGATTCAAGGAAGAATCATGATATCTCCTCTGATGAAATCGATAGTGTTCTGTCTATTTCCAAACCCCAATGATTTAAATTAAACATTGAGGTTAACCACACAACGGGAAGTGTTGCGGCTTCAAACAAAACAAAACTAAAGCTCGCTAATACTCTTAAATGATTTATTGCCTTCCTTGTTAGGGCTAAAATATAAAGATAAAACAGGTCACCTGATATTAACAAAATTGATATGTAGACATACCACATAACTGCCACCAGACTCTTTTTCAACAGCTACGTTCTGTCGAGAATCATCATCAGCAGCATTTTCTGTACCTAGAATGAAAAAAAAACCCACCTCATTGTAATTGATTAATTAAAAAATGTCTTTTAAAAGCAAGTTTTAGAATCTGGAACTGACCATACAAAAATCTTAAGATATTTTTTACATTGTAAGAACCAGTAAATATCTTCTAAATATGAATCTTTCACACTTTATTGAATTAAAAGAAGAAAAATCTATCTATTTATTCTCTTTTTGAATGGCTGTAATCATTCTCAAATCACAGATATATTGCAAGAACAAGAAAGTGATTTCAGAAAAATTGGGGAAAAAAGACTTCCGTAAATTTTGTGTAAAATGAGGCTTATTTTGTTACATGACAAAAAGTTGTAATTTCCACAGAATTAAAGCTTACCATCAATGAAACCAGACAAGTCTCGTCCATTCTTGTACACAAAACTGTAAATATCTTCAAAGTTTTCCACACTACCGGCAGGCAGATTCTTCAACACAACTTGACCAAGTTCAAAAAGTTTGCTAGGAGTGTTACACTTAGCATGAATAAATACATCACCACCTGAGAAAAATGACAAGTTTATAAATCATATACCAGAGAAAAATATGTTGCAATTCCAAAATACTGAAATATTCACCTAAAAGCTTCAAAGTGTGTTTCTATTCACTACATTTAATAGTACATGTATATGTTGTATCCTGTTTCTAGTTAGAAAATATAGGAGATGCTGGATATCTATCAATGTAATGATAAAGGGGAGATAACCAGAAAGACTGCCACAGAACAAACATTCATAACTTAGAAAATGACCCTCAATATTTGCAATCCCTTTTTGATGAATTTAAGCATATTTACAATAAAGAACTAACTAAGCTGTCTGTAAAGCCATGCTTGCTGCTGTGATAATTATGGCAAACAAGTTATTATTAAAGATATATTGACCCATTATGAAGTTAAAGAAGTAAAGCGGGTTGTATCAACTTGAGCTAGGTGATGATTTCAAAACACATACAAAATACCCTTGTCTTGACAAGAAAATTGTTGATCAATTTATACATTTTAGAATTATATGAAGCTACAGTAAAACTGGAGCAGCATGTTAACAAAGATTATTATATGATTTCCAAATTCTTAAATTTGATCAACCAAAACAGACTGGATAATTGTTTCCATCAATTACAATGTCATCCATTCATTCTAAAATTTAGAAAGAAACCAAAACCAAATATGCATGCGGTCTAGAATTCATATAGTAATTACTGCCAGTCTGAAGATAAATTGGGAGTGTGTGTCTAAAAATTACCCACAATGGCATCAGACACAGATTGTCTAATTTGTTTTCAATCATCTGTGTTACCATTTCATTTTCTGTGACAACTGGACACAAGGCCATGCAAATGAAAAAAAAGGAAACATGCATTGAAAATAATAGAAAATACAATAAAAACTAACCTGAACTCGGCATATCACCAAGAACTCCCTTACGATGAGGATAGGTGTAGTTTTTTAATGTTTTACCACCAACCTTATAGACAAAAATGTAATTTGAAAAATAAAAATTGTAGTCATAATTTAATGTTTTACAAGTCACAATGTGATATGGACAGAAATAATCTGACATGAACAGACATAGCAAACATAATCTAACATTAATGGTTATGGAAAGACACACACTAGCAGACATACTGTCACAGACATGCACAATCTGACAGATAATCTGACATGGACAAACAATCTGACAGATCATAGAAAGACACACTGACAGACATACTGCCACACACATGCACAATCTGACATAATCTGACATGGCAAACAATCTGACAGATCATAAAATGACACAGACAGACATACTGTCACAGACATGCACAATCTGACATAATCTGACATGGGCAAACAATCTGACAGATCATAAAAAGACACACAGACAGACATACTGTCACAGACATGCACAGTCTGATAGATAATCTGACATGGATAAACAAGTTGACAGATCATAGAAAGACACACTGACAGACATACTGCCACAGATATGCACAATCTGACATGAACGAAGAATCTGACAGATCATAGAAAGACACACTGACAGACATACTGTCACAGACATGCACAGTCTGATAGATAATCTGACATGGGCAAACAATCTGACAGATCATAGAAAAACACCGACAAACATACTGTCAAAGACATGCAAAATCTGACAGATAATCTGACATGGATAAACAAGTTGACAGATCATAGAAAGACACACTGACAGACATACTGCCACAGACATGCACAATCTGACATAATCTGACATGAACAAACAATCTGACAGATCATAGAAAGACACACTGACAGACATACTGTCACAGACATGCACAGTCTGATAGATAATCTGACATGGGCAAACAATCTGACAGATCATAGAAAGACACTGACAGACATACTGTCACAGACATACAAAATCTGAGAGATAATCTGACATGGATTAACAAGTTGACAGATCATAGAAAGACACACTGACAGACATACTGTCACAGACATGCACAGTCTGATAGATAATCTGACATGGATAAACAATCTGACAGATCATAGAAAGACACACTGACAGACATACTGTCACAGACATACAAAATCTGAGAGATAATCTGACATGGATTAACAAGTTGACAGATCATAGAAAGACACACTGACAGACATACTGTCACAGACATGCACAGTCTGATAGATAATCTGACATGGGCAAACAATCTGACAGATCATAGAAAGAGACACTGACAGACATACTGTCACAGACATACAAAATCTGAGAGATAATCTGACATGGATAAACAAGTTGACAGATCATAGAAAGACACACTGACAGACATACTGCCACAGACATGCAGTCTGATAGATAATCTGACACAGACGAACAATCTGACAGATCATAGAAAGACACACACTTACAGACATACTGTCACAGACATGCACAATTTGACAGATAATGTCATAGGAAGATATGCAATCTATTACTAGTATTAGAGAAAACATCAAAGATAGACACAGTCTGACATATTGAACGTCATGAATAGCCATAATCTTACAAATGTAATATCATTGAATGACAAACAAGCAGATATACTGTATTAGACAGATTTTATCTAATATACTGTTATGAATATACAAAATATTACAGATGTACTCACAACTGTCATGGACAGACAAAATAATGACAGACATACTGTCATGGACAGACACAATATGACAGACATACTGTCATGGAAAGACACAATAATGACAGAGATACTGTAAGGACAACACATAAAGACAGACATACAGTCATGGTCATACACAATAATGACAGACATACTGTAATGGACAGACACAATAATGACAGACATACTGTCATGGTCAGACACAATAATGACAGACATACTGTCATGGACAGACACAATCTAATAGACATACTGTCATGGAAAGACATAATCTTATAGATATTCTACCATGGAAATAATCTAATAGATGAACTGTCATGGACAGACATAATAATGACAGACATACTGTCATGGACAGACACAATATGACAGACATACTGTCATGGAAAGACACAATAATGACAGACATACTGTAATGGACAGACACAATAATGACAGACATACTGTCATGGTCAGACACAATAATGACAGACATACTGTCATGGACAGACACAATCTAACAGACATACTGTCATGGAAAGACATAATCTTATAGATGTTCTATCATGGAAATAATCTTGTAGATGAACTGTCATGGACAGACACAATATGACAGACATACTGTCATGGATCAGACATACTGTCATGGATATAAAATCTAAAAGCTGTAATGTGATAGACATGCTCTGCTGACTTTTTGAGATTGTTAGTTTGATTTTTAGGATACAAGTCAGTGAATTTCATAGAAAGTTAGCAGTCAGGGGGATGCAATGTTTTCTAAACTAATGAATAAGGATAAACAAAATGGTCAAGCTTGATACAACAATTACCATCAATTTCAAACTAATAGGGATCTTTCGAGTTAGGCCAGATTACCGTTATGATCCTGCATTTATATGCGCCTTTTCAATTTTGTTCCAGTATTTTGTTCATATGTTATTCCAGTTTTCATATTTACCTATAACGTTTATTTGATTTGATTTTTGATACTCAACAATCTTTCAGTCATATGATGGCGTCCAGTTTTCATAGGTGAATGAGAAACCCCGGTTACCCGGGTAAAGACCATCTACCTTCCGCAAGAAAACTGGCAAACTTTCCCACTTAATTCGAAATGACCCTAGCGGGATATGAACCAGAGATTAGAGGCCTTGTGATTTAAAGCGCAATGCTCTAACCACTCGGCCACGGAGGCCCCCTATAACGTTTATGGAAATATCCTTATGTTTGAGCACATGAATTTCGTTTTGTGTAAAGAAATCCATGAGACATACCACAGTTAACCGGAAATAACATTGAGGAACATTTTTCTAGAATCACGTAACTGGCAATAATAAAAGCAGGATTATAACAATAATCTGGGCTAACTTGAATGTTCCCCATTTGTAAACATTTTTTTAAAAATCCTGACCTGGTGATAAAAGTTTGTTCCAAATCCAACTCCTGCCCAGATTTCATCTTCCTCATCACGCATTTTGGGATCAGTTACTTCATCAACATATTTCTGGAGTTTTGCCACAGCTTTTGCCACTTCCTTGGCATTAGCCTCAGGTTTGAGATGAATCCACAGATAGAGAGCATGATTCTTACCTTGAGACCACACCTGAAGCACAATAATGTCAATGATTACTTATAGGTGGGGTCCTTTTTTATGATTACTTACAGGTGGCATCATGTTTTATGATTACTTATAGGTGGGGTCATGTTTTATGATTACTTATAGGTGGGGTCATGTTTTATGATTACTTACAGGTGGGGTCATGTTTTATGATTACTTACAGGTGGGGTCATGTTTTATGATTACTTATAGGTGGGGTCATGTTTTATGATTACTTATAGGTGGGGTCATGTTTTATGATTACTTACAGGTGGGATCATGTTTTATGATAACTTACAGGTGGGGTCATGTTTTATGATTACTTACAGGTTGGGTCAAATGTTATTACCGGGTACTTACTGGTTAGGTCATGTTTTATGATTACTTAATGATGGGGTCATGTTTTATGATTACTTACAGGTGGGGTCATGTTTTATGATTACTTACAGGTGGGGTCAAGTTTTATGATTACTTAATAGTGAGGTCACATTTTATGATTACTTACAGGTGTGGTCATGTTTATTGATTACATACTGTTGAGGTCATGTTTTATGATAATTTACAGGTGGGGTCATGTTTATTGATTACTTACTGGTGAGGTAACATTTATGATTACTAACAGGTGGGGTCATGTTTTATGATTACTTAATGGTGGGGTCATGTTTTATGATTACTTACAGATGGGGTCATGTTTATTGATTACTTACTGCTGGGGTCATGTTTTATGATTACTTACTGGTGGGGTCATGTTTTATGAAAACTTCATAATGGGGTCATGTTTTATGATTACTTACAGGTGGGGTCATGTTTTATGATTACTTACTGGTGAGGTCATGTTTATTGATTACTTACTGGTGGGTCATGTTTTATGATCTAACATGCACCCCAGATAGCACTCACTTACCATCTTAAACTTTACTAACATTATAAATGCCACAGAAACATATATTCTTCTATATAACATTTGTGACTTAAATATAATCTGTGATGTTGTACATTTTACTTTTTTGACATTGCTACATAATCTAAACTGGGTGATAATGAGGACTGATACACAAATAAATTATTAAGACTATCATATGTTGTAATGTGAATCAATTTTGAACTCTGAATTGCTGAAATGCCTGCAAATATGTTATTTTGACTTACAATTTGGCACAATCTTTATTTTTATTTGGTTGACTATGCTTATGGAGATTGTATTATGAAGATAAATGTTGAATATTATTTGTTCAATGTCATTAAAATTGAAATTAAAGCAAACAAATCACTGATTTAATATCTTACAGTGGGCTGACTCTCCGGGACAACAGCTGCAGAAACTTTTGGTGCAATACTGTTGGTGATGTTTTCTAGCACTGGTGCATTTTTGGTCTTCATGTAAGAATATAATCCATAACTTCCTGTTCCAACAGCCAAAGCACCAATCATAAAAGGAGCAGCTGATTTACTGGACGGTTTAGTGCTGACCTGACGTCCTTGGCCTGAAATGTATTTATTTACAAATGTAAAATTTAAGAAATCAAAATATATAGATATACATGTACAGTGGAATCTCGTTATCTTGAAACCCATGGGACCGCCACTATTACTTTGATACACATGTATAATTGCTAGTGCTTGCTAATGGTAGAGCCTTGTTTGGCAAGTGGGAGATTGCCAATTCAAATCTACAATGTAGGTAGATATTATAACACGGTAGTATATGTTCCTCTGACACCAAGTCCTTGCCACTGGCATACAAACTTTGGACGAAACTTAAAACTTAAGTGCTCTGTCACGTTAAAAAAAAACTCAACACCTCACACTGACATCAGCCCATGGCATAGGTTAAAATTTTACACCTCACCTACAGCTGCCAATATTCCCATGTACACCTCACTAATAACTATTGATGCCTTCATGTACACCTCACCAACAGCTGCCAATACCCCCATGTACAACTTACCCACATCTGCCAATACCTCCTTGTACACCTCACCCACAGCTGCCAATACCCCCATGTACAACTCACCCACAGCTGCCAATACCTCCTTGTACACCTCACCCACAGCTGCCAATACCCCCATGTACACCTCACCCACAGCTGCCAATACCCCCATGTACAACTCACCCACAGCTGCCAATACCTCCTTGTACACCTCACCCACAGCTGCCAATACCCCCATGTACACCTCACCCACAGCTGCCAATACCCCCATGTACAACTCACCCACAGCTGCCAATACCTCCTTGTACAGCTACCAATACTCCCATGTACACCTCACTCTAGCTACCAATACTTCCAGGTACACTCACCCACAGCTGCCAATACCAATGTACACCTCACTCTAGCTACCAATACTTCCAGGTACAACTCACCCATAGCTGCCAATACCTCCTTGTACAGCTACCAATACCCATGTACACCTCACTCGAGCTACCAATACTTCCAGGTACAACTCACCCACAGCTGCCAATACCTCCTTGTACAGCTACCAATACTCCCATGTACACCTCACTCTAGCTACCAATACTTCCAGGTACAACTCACCAACAGCTGCCAATACCCATGTACACCTCACCAATAACTGTCAATCACCTACATGTATAACTCACCCACAGCTGCCAATAACTTCGTGTACATCTGACCTATAGCTGCCAATGTTCTCATGTACACCTCACTCATAGCTGACAATACCTGTGTACACCTCACCCATAGATGACAATACCTCTGTGTACACCTCACCATTAACTCATTATCTGTGTACACATCACCGATAACTATCAATACCTCCATGTACACATCACTGATAACTGGCATTACCTACATGTACACATCACCCATACATGTCGCTGACAATACCTCTGTGTACACCTCACCCATAACTGACAATACCTCCATGTACACCTCACCAATAACTGTCAATACCTCCATGTACACCTCACTAATAACTGGCATTACCTCCATGTACATATCACTGATAACTACACCTCACCAATAACTGTCAATACCTCCAGGTACACCTCACTGATAACTGGCAATACCTCCATGTACATATCACTGATAACTGTCAATAACTCCATGTACACCTCACTGATAACTGGCAATACCTCCATGTACATATCACTGATAACTGTCAATAACTCCATGTACACCTCACTGATAACTGTCAATACCTCCATGTACATATCACTGATAACTACACCTCACCAATAACTGTCAATACCTCCATGTACACCTCACTGATAACTGTCAATACCTCCATGTACATATCACTGATAACTGGCAATACCTCCATGTACATATCACTGATAACTGGCAATACCTCCATGTACACCTCACTGATAACTGTCAATACCTCCATGTACATATCACTGATAACTGTCAATACCTCCATGTACATATCACTGATAACTGACACAATACCTCCATGTACATATCACTGATAACTGGCAATACCTCCATGTACATATCACTGATAACTGTCAATACCTCCATGTACATATCACTGATAACTGGCAATACCTCCATGTACATATCACTGATAACTGGCAATACCTCCATGTACATATCACTGATAACTGGTAATACCTCCATGTACATATCACTGATAACTGGCAATACCTCCATGTACATATCACTGATAACTGTCAATACCTCCATGTACATATCACTGATAACTGTCAATACCTCCATGTACATATCACTGATAACTGTCAATACCTCCATGTACATATCACTGATAACTGTCAATACCTCCATGTACATATCACTGATAACTGGCAATACCTCCATGTACATATCACTGATAACTGGCAATACCTCCATGTACATATCACTGATAACTGTCAATACCTCCATGTACATATCACTGATAACTGGCAATACCTCCATGTACATATCACTGATAATTGGCAATACCTCCATGTACATTGTCAAGAGAACATTGTTGTTAAGATCACATTTGAATTTATAATATGTACATGGCAGATAACATGTTTTCTGAAGTTAAGTTCTATTGTTTAACAGTTAAAATTTTAAAAATATAACTTACATTATGTATCTCAGTGCAAAAATGAGGTAGTAAAAAATGTCAAATGACAAACTGACCACAAGTAAAATACTTTGAAGATATAACACACACATAATCAAATCACTTTATCATATCTTGTTATCCACAAGTGTGATCCTAGTGTGTACATTGTACATTGTACATGTAAGTACTTTAGTTTATCAATACTGTATATCAGATTGTCACAATTTCATTTTCTTGTAATCGTTTGTTTTAAGCAATCCGTTGATGATTTGAACATGACTTGAGATACAAAACTAAAAAACTTGAATTTGATTTTTCTACATGGGTTTAATTTTATACATATCTACAATGTATGTACCAAATACATTGCAAATTACATGTTTAATTGTGTTATATATACTAATTACTATGTCTACATGTATATACCAAACATTTAAATATCACTGAACTTAAAGCTGATCTACGAAGATAAAAAGCTTTTGAACTTTTAATAAAAAAAAATGTGTTGAAAAAAAATATTTTGGAACATTCCCACTTCATATCCTCATACAGCTGACATATTTGTAATAGTTTCTCTACAAAATCAAGTTCCACGGCAGGTATAAAACGCAGATTAGTTATATTGGTCATCATTGTATATCTGTACTCGCAACGCGAAATGTGCGAAGTCCCAGAGGCTGAACAATACTCATCGAATCTTACCTACCTGTACTTTTGTGTATACCGTGTCTACAGACTTTTCAACAGAAATATACATCTGTGTATCCAGTTAAGTTTTCAGCAACAAACAGAAATGGTTAGTTCATTCATAGTAAATCCAAAAGTTATTCCATTTTTCCAAAGATCAAGCCCCTTCCAAAACACAAACAAAGCAATCTGCTTCCTACTGTCATTCGGCCATTGAGCCATGTTTGTTCTTCTGGTAAACAGCAAGGTGTTCCGAAAGAACTAACATGGCTCAATGGCCACCACCACATTACTGAAACATTGTTGAGTGTAGCGTAAAGCACAAATGAAAATAAATAAAATAACTGAACTTAACCTCCATTATCATTTGATGTTGTATCGGTACACATAACTTAAAACAGAAATTATTACATATACAATCAACTCCACTTAAAAAGAATCAGATAAATTTAAACCTCCTTACAGCCAAAATTGGTTATTTGAATTTTATTACATGTATATGGAATAATGTAAGAAATCCGCAGGGAATAATGTCTTCTCATTACAATATCTTTATATGCGGACTTGTTATAACTAGGGTTGACTGTAGTTAACTTTAGTTTTTGATTATCAATGCGTACAGGTGCTTGTACTCATACAGTGACAGATTTGTAAACCTGACATCACTGACATGTGACATAATCATGTTAACTTATAAAGATAGTCTGTGAAAGACCGTTGTTATCAGAAAAGATCAGAACATTTGGTTTTTATAGCCAATTTTAGCTGAAAAATACTTTAAATTTAAATCTTAATGTTCACCATTAAAATAAACTTCATTTTTGTGTTTGTTTTAAGATGTAATATCTTTATAATTTAAATTCTCGAGGTTTAGATAACACAATGCTTATAAGTACTGAACTCAGTGACCTCGATATGTCAAACTTAGGAATATTGTATGACCTTGATAGGTAAAACTTTGGAACTTATAAATATTGTATGCCCTTGATAGGTCAAACTTTGGAACTTAAAAATATTGTATGCCCTTGATAGGTCAAACTTTGGAACTTAAAAATATTGTATGTACGGTAATCCACGGATTTTCCAGACTCTTTTCTTTTGTGACCTAGGCCTGGGGCGTTTAAATTGGTAATTTATTGAGATTGGGAAATCTAAAAATAAACACAATTGTTTGGAAATACAATAATATCTTCATAATCATTGTTATTTGAATTCAATTGGGAAATTTCGATTGCAAATTGGGAAAAAATGTGTTTTTTCTTTGGGAATGGGGCCTTATTTTGACCCCCTGTGATAAGGCAGAAACTCCCAGATATATGTATACAATGTATATATATCAAGAGTAAAGTTACACCTTTTATATGTTTTAACAGCTCTACACACACACACACACACACACACACACACACACACACACACACACACACACACACACACACACACACATACATACAGGTAAGATCATGACTTTCATTTTTCAGTTAGGTCTTTTTAATTGTTATAACAGCTCTACAGACATACACAAGGTAAGACCATGACTTTCATTTTTATACAAAGTGTATGGTACCAAAATCAAACCTAGGACCCTCTACCTGCATCAATACTGCACATCTGAGTGTTGGGTTTCTACTTGTTTAAGTACAATTAATCACAAATAAATTATTACATGACAGGATTTTAATCTGTATATATACTCCTGACAGGATTTATCTCTTTTATCTGCAATACACATTGTTACTCATAGAAGTCACAGCATACATTTTTCAACTAGTTATGTATTATAAATCAAATATTTCACTTAACAAAACAGAGTCAAGGATGGTATGACAGTAGAAATAGACAAGCTTACATCACTAACCTAACAAGGATGTAGGGATTGTTGCTTCAAACAACTGTATGTATACCTTTGTATTTAATGGGTTTTTTTCATTGAAAGCAGTTTAGTTTTAAGATGGTGTCAGATGGAGAAAATATTGAAAGGCAAAGAAACAAAGAGACCCAAGTGAGCCTAAATCAATCACCTGAGCACCATTTACAAACGTGAAATAAATTTTCTGATTTCTACAAAATATTCAAACAATTTACATCCTTCTAGATCACTCAGATGCAATTAGTTTTTCAATTCATGCAGTGGTTCTGGAGTAGAAGATTTTCAAACAGATACCCTCTGGACCTATTTCCACCCTAGATACACCCCTGAGCTAGTCTGGCCCACAAATACAAACTTGGTAGAGGACCTAGAATACTTGATTTTTGTAAAGTTTCATCAAAATGCTTTAAGTAATTTTGGAGAAGAAATCGAAAATGTAAAAAAGTTTATGTACAGACAGATGTGTTATGATCACTTTAGCTCACTTGAATCTTCGACCCAGATGAGCTAAAAATGACATCCTTATATCAAGTTCAACCAATGTAAACATTCTGGTACGGTAATTAATTGAAGAAAAGATTTCAGAGATGTACAGAACTTTAAAATTAATACTGGAACTCGTTTAATTTATTTTAATGTTGAGGATAAGTATATATTTTTTTTCAAAATTGGAGCTTATGAATTTTTATATTAAATGTTCACAAGGTTTTGACACCACTCTTAAATTGTTATAATACATAACAAGTCGTTATTCAAATGAGTGTACAGTATTAATGGTCTGTTCTTTCTTTAAAATTGGTAGCAATACATAATTTATCTTCTCCACACCTGAAAATTGTTGGTTCCATAAAGTAAAAACACATTATGACCAAACAGACCTACTCTGTTCCTATGTCATACCTGTACAGGTGATTGATGAGTGTAATACATGTATCATCACACTAATTAGGTCCAGGTAATAATAAATGTATGGTACAGGGTACCCCTTGTCTCTTAAACATCGCTACTCTGATATTATAAAGGTGATACAGGCATTACATGTACACCTGTAATTCATACGTGTACTTGAACTTGATTCATCCAAGCACGGTCTAAAATTAGAACAATTAGATAGGTCCGTTATGCAAGTCACTGACACAGCGTTTCTCGAACATTCTTGCAGGTACTGTTCTTTCTTAAAGTTGTCAACAAGAGAGTCTCTACTATACCCAGTAGGCCTACCTAATAATATTAATAACCTGTTAGGAAATCGACTCGTGCCAATCATTGACATTGCCTACCGGTGAATATTTGCAAACAACAACAACAAAAAAGGAGACAGCAACAGCTAATACATTTACAATCCTATATATTTTAAATATACTAGGCCTAGGGGCCTATATATTTTCAACATTATCAGTGGATAAATACCCTAAGCTGAAACCCTGGTAAGGGCAGTTACGTAAATGGTCGACAATGTGAAACACACCCTTGTAAATATGGACGCGTTTTGATGCACGGATTTGTTTACAGTTTTGATTAATGCCCTTCATATTACATGATGAAGTTAAAGAAAAACGCTTTACTTACTAATAAGCAGAGGCCTTGCACGTGCGAACAGTCTTGTTGCGTTTCTTAAACCGGACATTTTGAGGAGCTAAACGAATATGACTCGGATGGTAAAGTTTTAGCCGATTACCCAACCAGCAATGAAGGGAATCAAATTCATGTGACAATTTTGAACTTTAACCCGGAACAAGTGCGTTAATACCGGGAACTTGACTATCATATATAGGGCCTGTTAATATAGAATAGACATACATGATACAAAATGAATCTATTTTTCAGTAATTCAGTTTATGTTGTATTCTGTGGGGAAATAAAAGAAAACATTGTCAATATGCATGTGAAATATTTCTATTTTGATTTTTACTACTTAGATTGACGTACAATAATAAATACGAGATATAGCCTACACTGGCATAAAAATTCGGACTAGCCTAGATTTCGTGAAAATAAGGTCATGTCCAGTGTACATATGCATATGATATACAAATGCACGTAAGGTCGAGGAATTAATCATTTGCAAACGAAAAAAAAAATCGGCATTTACAAAATGTATAGGATAAGATAGGTAAGATGAATAAACTTATCTTTTTAAAAAGTCGGTATATAATATAAAATCGACAATATATATATATATATATATATATATATATATATATATATATATATATATATATATATATATATATATATATATATATATATATATATATATATATATATATATATATATATATATATATATATAGCCGTCGTTGAATTCCACTTCGATTTCAGGTTAAATTAATATATCAATGAAATATTTTCAAAGGATAAAGAGGTCAAAATTAAGTGTATGAAGACTACTAGACGGCCTGTGAGGCTTCATATAAGCCTCATGTCTTGTACAATTTTTAAAATAAGCATTTGTCTCTTATAAGGATTGTGTTTGCTGAATCATATTTCTTTTGAGAGGGATAATCAATATGATTTATTAGCGGATTGTCCGGCATAGTTTTGGACGCAAAAAATTGTCTCCAGGCTTCCAAATTTCAAAACTTTTCTGAAGTAAGCGTAAAACCGGACCCCAAACGAAATATTGCTGCACTGTTAATTCAACATCTAGAATTATGTGCAGTGATCAAGAAAGGAATCAGACAAGCCTAATATTTCTATGAATATTCGGAAAATCAATAACAATTTTTCAAACCTCACTCCCCGTAAAAAATTTCTAGATCCGCCACAGTTAATGTGAGCGACTGTAAAGAAAAGGAACTAGAATTCCCAGATGCCTCTGACATAAACTGTAATCGCGGTGTTAAAATGCATCATTATACATTCCGAACCTGAAATTGAAGAATTAAGTGGCTAGATAACGACAGACGACCGCCAGAATAAAAATATATTCCGTACTTAGGTAGGTGCCTTGCTTCACAATTAATCCGACACCAATGGAATGGAGCTTTAATTGTTTAACAGTAGTGAAATTTACATTTTAATAAAAACTTCTATATTGTGGCATGTTGTATAAGTTTACGCTGTAATCCAGTTTCTGAATAAAGTTATCGATCTATCTATCTTACTTAGAATTACGTACAGTGATCAAGCATTCGGATGTGAGTGCAGCAAGAGTGCGCCCCTAAAGCATAGAAAAATAGTTTTAAAACCTTTGATTTTTCTATAAAAGTCGGAAAATTAATAACAAATATCTAGAAACTAAGGGGACAAAATCCGAATGCTATTACGGGGGGTTCAGGCTGTGCTTCCTGGATTTCTTTTTAATATACAAGTCTTGAAAGGCCATTTTGTAGATCCCAGTCACTATATTAGAACATGCTTGTCCTTTCAAAAGTATCAAACTGATAGATTGGTTACCCCACCCCAAAACAAAAGAAAACAAAAACAAACCTGAAAACAACAAAACTATATGAAAGGCCGTTTGTGCCACAAGTGCGATGAACTAACATGATGATGACAACTTGCATGCAAGGTATAATTGAAGATGCTTATGCTCCAGATGCTCATATCTACATTCCTGAGAAGGAGACTGCATATTTTTCAACAAAATCTCCGTATTGACCATAAAATTTCCTTAGTGGCGATTACAAGTGTTCAACAACGTAACCCTGTGTGAGTAGTTTGTTTGGCTCTTAGAATAAAACATTCATAAGAGGAGCATGTCCTGATATAACGTATAAGATGTAAAATGAAAACGCCATCAACAGAAGACGGAATATTACTGCTCAGGAACCGGAAGTTCGTAATATGAAAATTGAAATCGTCACGTTTATCACAAAGGGAGGTGTGAAATTGACCGCCCTTCCCAATCGAAGAAGTAAATTTAGCTAAGATGCAGATGTGTTGCTATCTGTCATCTCATTGATCGCAAGCTCAACAGGATACATCTGGTAATTCTAAAATTCCGAATTATTTAATTCCGATTTATACGAATACAAAAATATGTCAGCAAGGAGAGGGGCACAATTGGTGTCCATTGAAATGCCGACTATATGCTGGAAAACCTTTCCCGCAAAATATACGAGTATTATTTTAAAATTAAAGATTTAATTTTACTTTCAGATTTTAACAGCCACAAAGAACTTAAATTTCGGGATAAGACATAAAGGATATCGAAGTAAAGAGCAAGATGAGAACCGTGTTAATTTTCGTGCATTAAAGAACAGATTCCAGCTGGCAAGAGACATCCCCTAAATGAGTCTTGTTGTTGGCTAGTATTCTAAGTCTAGTTTGAGCAGCGGAGTGAATTAGAATAAAATGACTTTCAATATGTAAGACATTTTTGCATGCAAAGTCCATTTCGTCTAGTCATATTTTAAGTATGCAAGACTTTATAAAATCTGCATGCAAGTTTCTATTATTTTGTTGGAAATTTCCATGGTAACAGGCTTCTACCAAGGTTGACCACTGAGTCACTGAATTGGGCATATTGTTTTCTCTCTTTGGGGATGAGATTATGACAAAAATTGTGCTAGTGAAGATCAATGCCTGCCAGAGTCATCGTCAAAGAAAACCTATTCAAGAGCAGAAGTACATTTTGTAAAAAGCGCAGATTCAAGTTAGACTGACGTTTTAGAAAATTTAGATAAAGGAACTGAGGTCAAAAGAACTCTAAGGTAAAGACGTCGATAAACTTGATAGAGTGGAAACAAAAAGTAAGAAAAAGACAAAGAAATTCAGGGAGGAGCGTGTTTCCAGTAGAGATAAACAAAATCACTAGCCAAAGTTATGCCTGGGCATACTCTTGTTATGAATGTTTTTTTCTTAGAGCGAAACGACTCGCCAATAAACTACTTGCACAAGATTACGTTGTTGAACGCTTGAAATCGTTTAAGAAGTTTTATGGTCGATACGGGGATTTTGTTAAACAATATGCAGTCTCCATCTCAGGAACATTAGATACTATTCTGGAGCACGAATAAAGAGAGTGACTCCCTTTCGCCAATCGTGCTTTTCACTGAACTTGACCTTTTCACCAAACTTGACCTTTTCGCCGAATTTGACCAGTTCATCGAACTAGAAAGGTTTCCATGGAACATTTGCGACGGATGTGGCATGCCAGCAGAGTACGCTGACTCCTTCCGGACACCTGGTCCTATCCCGTTTGGGATTCGCAGTTGTTCTTCATGTTGATACCATTTATACATCTAATTCGTCGTGTTCTAATGGACTTGAGTTTCGATTATCAATTGGTACTTCTTCATTTTTACTTCCAATATGCAGAAAGAAGTATCCCTCAGTTCTCAAGAGAGTTTTGAAAAATAGAGTATAGAGGACAACGAGACTTTATTAACCAAACTGCACGTACTATAAGCGACATCACACCACGAAGGATGCATTAAAACGAAAAGACAATTTTGAATATTATGTCCCTACTTGTAAAACTTCATAAAAATAGGGAGTATGTAGGATTTTAATCTGGCAACATTTTGGACAGAAGACGGTGCCATATACAATGACCAGTTACTATCACACGATGTACAGACCGGAGGGAAGACAAAAGAGTTGTGTTATCATACCAGAAGAGAGATATTTTATTAGAGACCATATAAAATCATTTTCTACTGTGGCTCCTCACTTTTGCAGGAATGACTTGGACAGTATTTCTTTTTGAAAGATGGTGAGAAATGATGGCAAAGAGGAAATCTGCAGTGATAGCATCGTGTCTAAACCTATAAACAGAAATTCAGCCCCAAAGAATAAAATGAAACCTACTATTCAGACAGTTGCATCAAACAACAACGGGATACTAGTCTACTGTTTTGTGCCACGTGTCGTTACAGCGTTATCAATTTTTCTGTCGTAACTACAACCCACAATTAATTTGAAAGAGCCCCCATCTCAAATGGAGGAAGACTCAGTACATGCAACAACAGAAAAAGCTACAGAAAGGTTAGATTATATTCCTCATCAGACTGGATGTGCAACAATAGAAAAGGCTACAGAAAGGTTGGAAGTATATTCCTCATCAGACTGGATGTGCAATAATAGAAGAGGCTACAGAAAGGTTAGATTATATTCCTCATCAGACTGAATGTGCAACAATAGAAAAGGCTACAGAAAGGTTAGAAATATATTCCTCATCAGACTGGATGTGCAACAATAAAAAAGGCTACAGAAAGGTTAGAAGTATATTCCTCATCAGATTGGATGTGCTGAATTACAAATACCAAGGTGACTGATTATTAATTGAATCACGAACATACATGCCAACCATGAAACTACGGTGATGTAGTGCGAATTTAAGACGGATTTTAAGAGGATATGTTTTCTGTCGTAAAAGGCCGAAAATAACCAGGGGTCAAACTTTCCAGGTCTACAGTATTGATTTCAAAGAGTGTGCTTTGAGGACATTTTTTCAAACAGAAATGAATAAAATTCTGAGCGGAACACAGTCCATAGATGTTATTTCATACATTCCAGAACAGGAAATTCTCATCCGAGAAAATATTCTTCAGTAAAATTTGAAAGACAAATTATTTTTCAATTCACAGGTCAAGATGATTTTGAGAACTCGGACAACGGTGGGTAATGACGATCAGGATTGTGTCAATGCACAGAGCAACCAATGTTTAGAATTTTATGGGGGCAATTTAAGTCTGTAGCATAGGTAATTCGAACAATGTTTTCTCTTTCCGTTTGGTTGGAATACATGTATGAAATATAATCCATTCATATTACATAACTAAAGCAGGGAAATTCTAGAAGGTCTACATACCTGAAAGATTTTTATCGATTCACTTATTAAGTCACGTATTTTTAGTGAACTTGGCCTTTCACCGAACTCGATAAGATTCCATGGAACATTTGCGATGGGTGTGCCATGCTCACAGGGGATTCTGACTCCTTCCGGACACTGCTGTTCGTGTTGAGACCGTTAACAACTTGTTATACCTAATTTGTCCTTTTCTAATGGACATGGAGTTCCGAATAGCCATCGCTACTTCTTCATCATACTTGAGAATGGAAATCATGAGAGTAAAATTGTTGTAATCTATATGTCTACCAAGGTAAATTGGCACAGGGGTGGCATTCTACTTTTTGGCGCCAAATATAACCTCAGCAATGCATGGAAATATATTTATTCTGTGATATCGAAGTCTGCCAAATAGTTACAGGTGTACTGCAAGGTTCTGTTCTTGATTCATTTCAAAGAGGCATTAGGTGCGTTTTTTCAACCCCCCCATTTACTAATTAGATTGATATACGATAACAAAAAAGAGATATACACAAACATAAAATTCTTAAGTTTCTGTATATTTATCTCTTATTTGTTATTGTACATATAGTACGAGTAGTAAAAGTAAAAAAAATCGAAATGGCGTTTTTAGTTAACACAGTTACTGCCCCTTTAGCAGTCTTGTTGATACCATGGCAACCGTAATTCGACTCCTTGCAGATAATTCTTATCTTTTAAGTGTCCACGGCTCTACAGACGTAAACATTATTGAACAAACCATGGTGGGATGGAATTTTATCCAGAAATCATCAGAAGCCTTTAATTTTGGGTGACCCTCTATGTAAATAGTTTTCAGTTTTCTACAACAAATCTTAAAGTTGTGTGATGAATAATGAAGGGTCCATTAATGGGTATCTCTCAAATTTCTTCAATCTGGAACGAAGCTGTCGCCAAGGTGATTCGCTTGCCCCTTATATGTTCATTATTTCTGTTGAATTATTAAATGATAGGTTACAAAAGATAGTAACATTCAGGGAATCAGAGAGGAAACACAAATTTTATCATTAACCAATATGCCGACGACACTTTTCTTCTCAAGGATGGAGCTGAACGCTCAATACGGAGATCTATGGAAATTATATAAAAAAATGGTTCCATTAGTGATAAAAACTAAATATAACAAAGTCAAATGCCATTTAGTTAGGATAAAAAACGGAGAGAACAGAATAAATTGGAAAGATCAAGATAAAAAATTGGCTAAATGGACCCTTCAAGTTGTTAGGAATTACTTTTTCTCAAAATCAAAAACACCCCTCCCCCACCCTAAAATGATCACAGAATTGGAACAATTCTATTCTTCCAGATTTATATGGAATTCCAAACTGGATAAAATAAAACGGAAAAAATGATAGATCATTATGAAAAAGGTAGGGGTTAGAATGATAGACATCACATCATTTATTCAGTATATCAAAATTAAATGGACTAAAAGATTTTTTGACAATCAAGGCGGAAATTGACAAAAATAATTACCATTTGTTTTTAATATCCATACTGACCTTAAACATGTTTGGTTTCTTAGGCCATGATGAATTATTAAAACTACAAAGTCGAATTACAAATAGTTTTTGGAAAGGTGTAATTTTTTAAACTGCCATATTAAAAAGGGGGTGATTTGACTACTGCATAGCGTGCCATTTGAATTTTAAAAAGTGCAAATAAGAAACGAAGTGTCTACCTCTGTGCATGCGCTCTGGAGTCTGTTTTTCATCAGGTTCAAACAGTTTGTCCAATGCTTACCATCATTATGTCCTTCACTAATTTTTAATTTATATTATTGTTGTGTACTCATATTTAATTTGTTACAAATTAAAACTTAGTAAAGGACAATTATATTCGCATGTTGTATCCTGGACTTCCTGGCAACAACACATTGCTATCAATGCGTTTATATCAGTCAAGTTCAATAATTGATATGTACCATTATTTTTTATTAATAAAATAAGAGTTATCTCGCTTGGCATATGACACCAGCTGTTCGTTACATTTTCCAGCCCTGAAAAACAATGGACTCTTCTGTAAATTAATGACTTAAACCAGCCCAAATGTGTCTATAGGGGTGAATGGGTTTTTAAAGTCATTTAGTCATCTTTTTACAGTGGTTACTCTTGGGCGGATTTAAGAATACAATTTGGTTATTTTTTTTACCTTGTTGAATACCACTTCTTGTTTCGAAACTCTACATCCATTTTAAATTCGAGCTTTATCGACAGATGTGATCGTTTTGAGCCTTGTTTTGCCCCAATGTTTGCAAAAATATTACTTTGGTATAATTATGTTTATAATATTTAGTAGTCATGAAATTTGAAATTTTCAATGTAATGTGTAATTTGTTTCACTGTAAATTCCATTTATGATTTCTATATTTTATTTCCCGAAACCACTCTCCACTGTCAATAATTACTGGAAAAAAATCCTCACCTTTGGTTTTGGGAGCTGCTGAATGTTTCAGTATAACCCTGTATGTGCCATTAATTTCTCATGTAGCCTAGTTAGTTCACCTGAACCGCAGGTTCAAGTGAGTATTTCTGATCACCATTTGTCCTTAACTTTTCACATTTTCCACTTCTTCTCCAAAACCTCTTAAGGGATTTTGATAAAACTTTATAGGAAGCAAGAACGCAAGGCCCTCTACCAAGTTTGTTCATTACGGTCAGAATGACCCAGGGGTGGGGCAAAAGAAACCTCATGGGGTACCCCTCTTTGAAAATCTTCTTCTCCAGATCTGATGCATTGGTTTAAAAACTAATTGCATCTGAGTGATCTACATATGTATGATTTAAGTTTGTTAGTTGTTTTGTAGAAATCGGAAGACGCGTTTTTGACGTCTTTTTACACATTGTCATATACGTTCATTTTTGTATGATTTTTTTTTCTTCCCATTTATTCATCATGATGCATTTATTTTATGTGTTTTACACTGGTAGAGAAATGCTGTCCTGAAAGAATTTTGTTTAAATTTTATTTTCAGATTTTTTTATGAAATTTGAAAACTGCAAAAAGGGGGCATTTTTTCACACTCTCAGCTTGTTCATTCAAACCGCTGAAGGGATTTTGACAAAACCTTAAAGGAAGCAAGTACCCGAGTTCCCCTATCAAGTTTGTGTTTTTATACCAGACCGACTGAGAGGTGGATCAAGGGTGGGGCAAAGTTTCTTTGAAAATCTTCTCCAGAACTGCTGTATGGATTTTTAAGTCTCCTCCACTCCCAAAGAGTGTTATAATAATTTGTAAATTGGGATTCCCATATTTGTAAGATACCAACACAGTTCAGGTGAGCGATGTGGACCATAGGCCTCTTGTTTTTACTTTTGTTATACTTACCTGTATGTACTGAGATGTTCAGGTAAAACGAAAAAGGCTATGTGCTTCCATCTAAAAATTATAAAAAAAATATTTGAGCTAGAGTACGTATTGCATTTGTCGTAGACAAACTAGGGGCTAGTTTTATGACAGCATTTACTAAATTTGATGGAGCCAGACCCTTGGCTCGTATTGTGACAATATTTACTGGATTTGTTGGAGGTAGACCCGGGACTCGTATTATGACAATATTTACTGGATTTGTTGGAGGTAGACCCGGGACTCGTATTATGACAATATTTACTGGATTTGTTGGAGGTAGACCCTTGGCTCGTATTGTGACAGTATTTACTAAATTTGTTGGAGCCAGACTCTGGGCTCGTATTGTGACAGTATTTACTAAATTTGTTGGAGCCAGACTCTGGGCTCGTATTGTGACAGTATTTACTAAATTTGTTGGAGCCAGACCAGGGGGCTCGTATTGTGACAGTACTTAGGCCTTGTGAATTTGTGACAGGCCAGGGGGGGCTTTTATTGTGACATTAAACTGTCGCCTTGTGTACTTACCCATACCATGCACTACTTACAACATATACACGTAAATGAATTCGGGTTGACGTTAGCCAACTATCAAATTGACATTCTTTCCCCTGTATCTGTCCTCTTTTGAGAGGGTATAGGAAAACTCTTGAATTTCAGAGACATTATCGTGAAATGCAAGATATTATCGAACACCCCAAGTGGTTTTTATTATTTGCTTTATAAATGACAGTCTTTCACATATAGATTTTAAAAAGGCGACAGTAGCGGGTGCATCGGTACAACATATTCGTCAACTTCAATCATTGCATACCTGATCTAAAATCTTGTTGTCCAGTATTAAAATCACTTTGTCAAGGAGTTTATTTCATAGGCGCCTAACTATTACCAGTATTGAGCTGTTTGTGTTTTAAACACTACTAATATAAAATAGTTGGTTCTCCGTCCTGACTTAGATCTGTCATTGGTGGAATTTAAAGTTCATACCTTAGGTTAGCCTTCAAACAAAGTTTACGCTTATATTTAATTGTCTGTTAACCACGACACCTACTTTCGGGTTTTATTACGTAATTTATTTTTCATATCAGTGGAGCTTTTGATTGAAGGGCCACAAAAAGTTATGCCGCGAAAGATCGGGTCGCATTTTATTTTGTGTGTCCGTCAAGTCTGTCCAGAGATTTAACGTTTTTCTTTACCATTTAACAAGGCAGGGACTTTATTTATTGATATATTTTGCAAAATATCAAGAAAGGGAAAGGGGGTTAATTGTTTGTCCCAGTGACTTGGATAGCAAGCCGGTTGTCCTGGGTTTGATTCCCGGTAAAGTTTTGCACCTTAAATGTGCAAAATTTCGCCCGTCAGTCATACGATGTCTGAACAGAGGACGTTGGCGGATCTAGATGGGGTAATTGGGTCGCAACCCCTCCCTTGAAATTTTTATTTTTTTAAACATGGAAGTGAAGGGTAATTGGGTCGTAACAACCCCATTCATACGATGTCTTGAGGAATTTTAGATATTTTTTCCCTTGAAACAACATGGAAGTGAAGATGAAACACTATTGTTTCTTTTAACATGGAAATAAATTAGTAACTTTTTTTTAGAGAGGATGGTTTGATAGTTAACTCTCCGGGTTTTTAAAATTGAAAATTTCATTGAAGTATACTCTTGAGCACAAGGGATACCAAGATTTTGTGTCTTGGAGCCATAAATTGCCTCATCGGGCTTCCAGGCTGAAAAAATTCCAAAATGTATCTCGGGAGCATACCCACAACCTTTAGCCATCGCTAAATTCTACTTCATTTTTAGGTTTAATTAATCTATCATAGAGACACTATTGTTATTACATACAAATCCTAATTCAGTGTTTGGAAGCTATAAATTGCCTCTTAGGAATTGTGAAAAAAACTGAATATATTTTAGGAAGAACATAAAGCATTCTACTAAAATTTTGACATTTATGCCCCTAGGAGCATGGTTTCATGGTATGGGCCTTATTGGCAGCATAAGGATCATTGTGAGTCAAGTAATGAGGTAAAAATTTAAGATTACAAACATCCAATTTTTTTTTCTCCTTCATTTTTTCAACTTCGGTTTTGACAAACTATTGCATTTGGGAATCTACTTAAAGTTTTTACCCATTGGGGTTCCAAAAGGGGTTTAAAATCTTCTTCTCAGGAAGTAATGACTAACATAATGCTGACTATAATTGTACATTTCACTCAGGTGACCGTGAAGGCCCGTTTGACAGCTTTTTCGTTATTCATTTGTTTGTAATTTCTTGTGAATTTTATTTTTTTTGTTAATTTGCATTATTAGTAGTACCATTACTATAATAATATATCTTAAATATACTCTTTTTGTATTTTACACAATTTCTAAACCTCAGTAAAAAGGAAAAAGACAACAACAACAAAATAACCTCCAAAAAAAAAAACCAAAAAACAACAGAAAACATACACGTCAAATGACATCAATATGCAGGACAAAAATGTTATGAGACTTTTAAAAAGTCTGTGCTGAATACCGGTCATTAATTTTAGTATATAACCATTTCTGTTGGTCGGATATTAAATGCACGTTCAAGAATAATTGTTTGGATTTTTATTCGTGTGCGCCGCCGATAGCTGTGGACTTACATGAAGATGAAGTGTCCCACATTTTGATTTGTGCTTCGGACTTATGCCAGATTATCTAGGGTTATTTTACACGGCTGGTCCACCGGAAGAATCGTGACTTTCACTCCTTATGTCTAGCACTAACTATATAGCTATTCATTAAATAAGACATCGGTATGATCCGTGTCAGGACTTCTGAATGAGACAAACCGAGCCCACGTAGCGACCGACCGTAAGATAAAGAGCAAAAACTACAAAACTTAGCAGATCCGTATTGTATACCTACTTTAATCGGTATAATGTGTTTATGAATCCCACAGCAGACAGCAATTGATAAAAAATACTTGCAATAATACTGCAAGTGTTAAGGGCTCTGACTTGGACCGATAAAGCTATTAGTAATGTACCTCATAAATACAGAGATTAAATATTTATAGGTGGAAAGAACACTTGAATCTAAACGTCGGAATACTAAACCCTAAATATCGCACAATATATATTGTTAATTAAATTTCTGGTACTTTAAACTAATACAAATAAAATAGCTCCATGTTTACAATCTATTATGCTTTTAAAAGGTAGTTTTGCTCTTGAAAATATTTGACAGGAATGTGTTGGCCATTATACTGTCAAAAGCCTAGAATTGTCTGGAATACCAAAGACTGCTGGATACAACTCTCAGTATACCGGTATAAGGCGTCAAAACTTAGAAAACAAAAATCAAATACTTTGTTCACATACATTTTCACATAATTTCGTTAAACTTTCTTTTATCATAAAATATCTCGATTTTAAAAAATATCATTCCTTGCACCGTTTTATAAACTTCAAAATTAAGGCAAATGGGGCTGAAGGAACTACAGGGTCTTGGTAGCTTTGAGTTCCTTATGTATGTCGCCGTTACCAACACGAAGGATAAAAGATACACTAAATTCACCTGATTAAGGTCATGGACAACTAAATACACACAATATTGGTTGGTTTACAAAGTACTGGTATATGTTGTATCAATGAACACATTTTTACATTTTAAACAGTAGAATACTGATCAGCATAAATTTACTGGTACTTTGATATGATTAGAACTAATTTCCTGAAAAGTATCTGAATTGAGATGTCGCTGTTAATTCATTTGGAGTCAACGTTAACTTTGTCGCTTCTGGAAAAGTTGTCTCTGGCCATTAAGAAATGGTGGTTGGAAGTAGAACCCCCTGCTCTAATATGGGAAAGTAATTGTGTAACGAAATATCAAGAAATAAAGTATTGGACTCAGGGATCTCGACCAGAAAAT
The DNA here is from genome assembly GCA_030159075.1 of Atrina japonica. NCBI lineage: Eukaryota > Metazoa > Mollusca > Bivalvia > Pterioida > Pinnidae > Atrina > Atrina japonica. Next base: position 141,226 of record BROG01000824.1, read on the forward strand.
GGCGTATATCCGGTGTAATAACTATACGCAGTAATGTCATATTTATTTACCCCATATTTCATACACCTAATTCTTTGTAAATAGAAGTGTTTTTGAGTGTTTGTACTTTAAAATTAAGACAATTTAATAAATGAAATTGAAACACAAAACCCTCGCAACTGAATACAAGAAATTCTATGATGTTCCCCTGATTACATTTCTATTATAATTCCAACGAATTGTAATTTATAATAGAAGGGGCTTTCCTGAGGAAATCCTCTTGGCGTCTACTGGCAATTACAAAATCATTTAATCTCTCATACTGATGCTTTCAATAAATTATAGATTGTCTCTTGTAGTTCTCGAGTGATAATACGCCAACAATTTTAATAAAAACGAGCGACGTATCTGAGTAGACAACAACCATACAACACATGAGTCATACTTTAGTATTGCCACAGAAATATGTCATTGTTTTGTCGTGAATAATTAGATAAAATACAAGATATTTCAGATACCAACCGGGAGACATAAAAGGAAATACAAAATTATCCAACCTGAAATGCAACAGCATTGGTAAAACAAACATAATACGATCGCTCAAACGTATTTCTCCTGCAAATGTGAAAGCATTGTAAAATCTCGTTCTAAAAACGAAAATCGTTATAAGATATTACAATGAATTATTGTTATCCTGGTGAAATTAATCTTGCTTCTAACGAATATTAGATCATTTTGTCTCTGTCTTTTTTCTCCATGAAATACTACATACGATTCAAAATACTACATACGATTCAAAATACTATGTATGAATACAATGATGAATAAGTGTAACCCCCAGTAGAATAGTGTTTATTTATCCTTAACTTTATAAGCTGTTGCTCATCATAACCTGGATATCTTATAAGGTAAGATACAAAATAATTATTATAAATTACAAAAATATCAATGACAAAAAAAAGAAAGAAAAAAAAAAACAACTACCTATCCGACATAATAGCATGTCCAAATTCACTTCGGTAATATATCAAAATTAATAATAAATCATTATTCCAACTACTGTCATCACTTTGCACACTCCGCCGCCCCAAATCCAAACCCCATCCTAATTGCACCTCTCCACTTCTGCCCCCCCCCCTTTACCTAGGCCTTTTTTATTTAAATTATAAGTCAATAATTGCGCTTTAAACCATGGAGTCTATCACTTCTGGACCCAGTTGCACAATTCCTTGTTAAATTTAACTTGAAGTTAACCAATGTTAAACCAATAGGCTAACCATAGGTTAAATCTAACACTTTATTGTGCAACTGGGTCCAATAGGCTAACCATAGGTTAAATCTAACACTTTATTGTGCAACTGGGTCCAATAGGCTAACCATAAGTTAAATCACACTTATTGTGCAACTGGGTCCAATAGGCTAACCATAAGTTAAATCTAACACTGTATTGTGCAACTGGGTCCAATAGGCTAACCATAGGTTAAATCTAACACTGTATTGTGCAACTGGGTCCAATAGGCTAACCATAGGTTAAATCTAACACTGTATTGTGCAACTGGGTCCAATAGGCTAACCATAGGTTAAATCTAACACTGTATTGTGCAACTGGGTCCAAGGCTAACCATAGGCTAAATCTAACCATAGGTTATAGGCTAACCATAGGTTACATCTAACACTTTATTGTGCAACCATAGGTTAAATCTAACACTGGTGCAACTGGGTCCAATAGGCTAACCATAGGTTAAATCTAACACTTTATTGTGCAACTGGGTCCAATAGGCTAACCCATAGGTTTAAATCTAACACTGTATTGTGCAACTGGGTCCAATAGGCTAACCATAGGTTAAATCTAACACTTTATTGTGCAACTGGGTCCAATAGGCTAACCATAGGTTAAATCTAACACTGTATTGTGCAACTGGGTCCAATAGGCTAACCATAGGTTAAATCTAACACTGTATTGTGCAACTGGGTCCAATAGGCTAACCATAGGTTAAATCTAACACTTTATTGTGCAACTGGGTCCAATAGGCTAACCATAGGTTAAATCTAACACTGTATTGTGCAACTGGGTCCAATAGGCTAACCATAGGTTAAATCTAACACTTTATTGTGCAATGGGTCCAATAGGCACCATAGGTAAATTAACACTGTATTGTGCAACTGGGTCCAATAGGCTAACCATAGGTTAAATCTAACACTTTATTGTGCAACTGGGTCCAGGCTAACCATAGGTTAAATCTAGTTTATTGTGCAACTCCGCTGGAAAATCTAAGCTGTATTTTGCAACTGAGAATAGGCTTGTCATAGGCTAAATCTAACACTTTATTGTGCAGGGCCGGTGGTCCAGGACCGGGCACATTGTGTTCCGCTGGAACCTCTCTGATTTTCTCTCTCTCATCTACTCTCTGAGGGCTCTCCTCTCTCTTGTAACCTCTCTCTCTCTCTCTCTCTCTCTCTCTCTCTCTCTCTCTCTCTCTCTCTCTCTCTCTCCTCTCTCTCTCTCTCTCTCTCTCTCTCTCTCTCTCTCTCTCTCTCTCTCTCTCTCTCTCTCTCTCTCTCTCTCTCTCTCTCTCTCTCTCTCTCTCTCTCTCTCTCTCTCTCTCTCTCTCTCTCTCTCTCTCTCTCTCTCTCTCTCTCTCTCTCTCTCTCTCTCTCTCTCTCTCTCTCTCTCTCTCTCTCTCTCTCTCTCTCATTATAAGCTGGCCATCACCATATAACTAGAAATATGTTGAAAGGCGTAAACAACATTCAAAACAAAACAATAACAATTAACTATAATTATACAAGTATTATACATGATTACAATTCACTATACAATGATATGTTACAGAGTTTGGTTTTAATTATGGGTACCTTTCATTATTTAATGGAACTGAATCCAGGGTCCAACCAAAGCAGATATCAATGATATTATATTGCATTATCTAGGTACTAAAATTTATTTAAAAAATATTATTATTATTATTATTATTATTATTATTATTATTATTATAATACACTTATTAATATTATCATTTATTAGGCTATTCTGATTGCTGTAACTATTCCCGTGTTTTTATTTTTTTATTTATGATTTTTTATTCCCCTCTTTATTTTTTGATTTAGTTTTTGATAACTATGCGCTGTATCTTTCTGTTGGAGGAAACAGGGATTATAATATCGGTTTGCTACGAATGCCATAGAGTAAGTGTGCCAGTAATATGTATATGTTTGTTTATATACTTTAATCTGATATGCCAGTGATATGCTTAATTACGTATATTTATATTCTTTCATTATAATTATGTGCCAAATTGCACAAATAAATAAAGAACTGTAATTGTAACACATTGTTACACTGATTGTAATTGTAACACATTGTATCATTGCTTGTAATTGTAACACATTGTAACACTGATTGTAATTGTAACACATTGTATCACTGATTGTAATTGTAACACATTGTATCACTGATTGTAATTGTAACACATTGTATAACTGATTGTAATTGTAACACATTGTATCACTGATTGTTATTGTAACACATTGTATCATTGATTGTAGTTGTAACACATTGTAACACTGATTGTAATTGTAACACATTGTATCATTGATTGTTATTGTACCACATTGTAACACTGATTGTTATTGTAACATATTGTATCACTGATTGTAATTGTAACACATTGTAACACTGATTGTAATTGTAACACTTTGTATCATTGATTGTTATTGTAACACATTGTAACACTGATTGTTATTGTAACACATTGTATCACTGATTGTAATTGTAACACATTGTAACACTGATTGTAATTGTAACACATTGTAACACTGATTGTTATTGTAACACATTGTAACACTGTGTTTAACAAGAAGACATTGATAGTGCAGTGTTTCAGAGTTCATATTTCATCACACAATTATAAATATAAAACTTTTTTTTATTTGGTTCACATGACATTGATGAGTTTCCGTATATTTCCCATTGATGTCAAAGAGATAGAAGAAGAATGACGAGTTTGTGGTGTACTCGATTACTGCTGTTCATTTATACTGGGCTTATTCTCCTGTGTAAATATGACCACAATTAAAGGGTAACGAAAGATTTGAACAAAGCTAATACAATGTAGAGATTGTCACTCAATACTCCTCTATTCTAAAGTTAATTGTTGATTAAACATAATTCTCATCACAAGTATGGTAGGCATGTTTGCTTTCTTATATCAAATGATGTACAAGTGGGAAATACCCCTAGTTCATTTATTGATACAGGACCGATATCGCTTGTTGGGTAGAGCTCATATGTCAGGACTTCGGACGGAAACCAAACTCGAGTACATTAAACAAACTTAACATTCAATAACTTTTCTTAGTTTACCTCGTCAAGCAAGTAATACTAGCTTATTCTTAAAATACCTCTATCAACATAGATAAATAACACAGCAAAGCCTGTATTCGGATTTATCTTGATGAAGTGCATTCTCCTGACATATTTTATAGAGTGCATCATAGTTCATGGTGTGGTCAAGAATCGCAACATCACAAAACCCGTCCCATGTTTTACGTGTAAACTGACGTTAATTGAAATTAAAGGCTAAAATGATTTTGATATAAGTTGAAATTTTAGGAATTGAAATGATACGTTTCCCGTGGTATTGATTTTTTTAAACCTTGTTGATCACTTTATAAACTTTTGATATAAAGTGTCCGAAATTCACATGAAATAAATGTTAAGATGACCTTTCACAAATTTTTGCAAAGAAACTATCTTGTATTTAGATGTTTTTTCTCGTTGATACATTACAGTTAATATCATTATTCTATCAGATTTACATTTTTGATCATGTGCTTAATAAAGCATAAATATGATAACATATTTCAAAGCCGTAATTGACATATTAAGGGGTAGAAGGACACCCGGTCACTTGCCCAGAATGTCAATATGGTAATATAAACTGGAACTGATGTTGGCAATCTAAACAAAGATGACAGATGACACAAAATTTTCCACAAAAGACAAATTGAATGGTACATTTACACCAAGAAGTATATTAAGTTGTTCTTTGTGAAAAAAAAATAATAATTTAACAGTCATGTGTTTTTGTGTCAGCTATGAAACACAGCGTCTGTTCTCTGGGTACAGTCACATTTTGACATAAATTATCATTACTTTCTTATTGTAAATAAAACTTTTGTGGAACTTACAGGAAAGGTTCATTGGGATGAGGTGCATCGCCAAGTTAAGCTCAAGGTCATTTTCAAGGTCACACTCAATGTCACACTCAAGGTCAAATGGTGGTACAGTCTTCTCTTAAAGATTTTTTTGTTAAATAATACTCAATTTCATCATACTTCAAGGTGTTATTTTTTCGCTACTTATTTTACTGACTCTAAATAATTGTTAACCAAGATTCTGAATTGATCATTTACAGAATAAATAAAAACAATATGATGACTAAATGTTTTACAGTGACAAAATTTAAGATTTAAGTGTGTAAAAATTTGGTATTTTGGGGGTCACAGTTTTCAATCTTTCGTCCTCTTTATCCATCAGCTCTAATCAAAGCATAAAAACACATTGATACCGTGGCGTTTGATCAAATTTTGCCAAGTTAGCTAGAAAATTATGAGTTTTTGTAATAAATAACTGTTTTTTAATCATGAATATGACAGTTGATAAAAGCATTTTAATTCTGGAAGGGGGCATAACTCTTGCATATGTAAATATCCCATATTTACCCACAAATATGCCAGATTATTCATTCTATTAATTCATACATTCATTATAAATAAGTATGCAAAAATTAAGAAAAAATTTATAAGCTTTTTGTGTACCTCAAGGTACCCTTCTTACCCTTAAGGATATCTAACAAGTAGCTCTCAATTTTCAGTTATGGCGTCATTCGGCTGTGACGTCACAATCACACAGCTGTTTGACGGGCCATTTGATTGTAATGTCATAATGAAGATGTCTACGAGGTGTCGGTGTCAAGCCTTTCGCGAGAGATCAAATACAGTGAAGCACCAACAATAGTGCATTTCAACACAACGTTTTTATTTCAATTGGCTATGCTCGGAAGCATTTGTATTTAATAAGCACATCTAAATATACAACTAGAACAATTTTACACTTGCATTTCCACCACCTTCAGACATTGCTGGCTAATCACCAATATATGAATTTGTTGCATACCATGTGTTACCAAAAACGTAAAACCTGGACATTTTTAACATTATAATACTGACGTTGAATCTACCCGAATTTGAAATAATACTACCCGAACTGTCAAACAAATAAAGGGACTTGTTTATAAAGTTATGCTATATTGGCCCCAATAGGTATTATCAGTAAATCCTTAGTTTACGATAAAACGTCAAGCATGATATTACATGGTCGTGACGAACTAGCCGAGCCTAGTTCTCAAAACATGGTTTAGACTTTTAGGATAAATTTATATAGTTGTTTGACAGACAAAAGCGAAAACACCATTATATTGAATACTAGAAAAACTATACTGACAGTTTATAGCTGTGTCTCTTATACAAAATAACCATGGACTGCTTTTTAAAAATGTTTGGCAAAGTTTTAATAAGCTAATGTGTGTTTGATTGACCTTTCGTTCTTTTTCTGACGAATCGTTTCTATGTTTAAAGCCTTCTGATACTTGAAGGCGTCTGGAGACTTGTTGTAGGTAATATTTCAGTAAAATCACGAGAGAAAACAAGATTTGGTGTATTATCGGAGCCTTTGACAATGTTTTCACTTGTGTTGATAGAAATGATATCAAATACGGTGATTTTCTTTTAGACGTTGTACTTCTTAACTATGAATAAGCTTAAATGTTGCATTAAAGTCTGTAAACGACACGAAAAATAAAGATGTTGTTGTGCTGAATATGTAATTGTTTAAAAACGGCAAAGGATCATGAAAATGGAGGGAAGTGAGAAACCAATAAACATGCAATACCTTTAGTGTTGTAAAGTTTAATGATGTTTTACTCTATTTTTACCAGAGTCGCCAAATGTTTGCATCATATCTAGACTATGGTGTTAGTATTCTTTTAATCTAATGACGGCATATAAGTAGTTAATGTAGGCTTTTGTAAATAATTCAAGTACTCGATAATAGATAAAGCTATAAACAATGAAGGAGGCGAACGCTAATGTATACACCACTTGAGGCTTTGTGAGAAAAAAATCCAGGGGAGAAAACTGCAAGGACACTCGTACCAGAGGTGATTGTACATATGGGGATGTAATTAATGTTGTTTCCAACACGTACATTGAAACCTCCTCTCTTACTACGCTTTTACAAATATACATATATGTAGAATTTAAGCAAAATTTGTAATTTGAGAACAATTAAGACTGCTTAGTAATTTGATTATAGAATGTTAAGTTTTTAAGGTAAACTCTTAAAATTGGTCATTTGGCTTGCATTGGTGTACCTTAGGTCAAACATTTAGGGAAGCTAACATAACAAAGAGGGTCTGATGTAAATCCCTGGGGGACTGTGCCCAAAAAGCAATATATAAACATCTTAATATCTGTTTAGGCCAGTATCAGATAATACAGTATGATTACATTACACTTTATTTACTAATAATTGTTGGGAAAACGGATGCAATGGCATACTGACTTACAGGCGATAAATAATTGTATGTGGAAGCTTCTGTCATATCCCAAAGGTATATGTTTTTCATGGAAACTCTTTGACTTATTTGGTATTTATCGGTAATATAAAATGAATTTCTCAATCCAATCCTGAGGACGTCTCTGATTACATTTATGTGATTTTAGAAGGGATTTGATTGACTCTTATTTCTTGTCCACGACTTAAAGTTGCATTTAAATTTCTGTATGCTGAAAGTATCCCATGTAAAAATATACTATTGCATCGCAAAACATACATTTTACTTCTAGTACTTTCATCAAAGTTTTTACACAAACGACCTTTTATAGCCAGGACTCAATCAGTAAGGACAGAATAACCAACAAAAATGAACTTTATAAACTCTTGTATGTCTTGTTTTTGCTATAACATTTAGATATTCAAAACAGTTGACATTATATTAAGGTGTCGGAAATGCCATAATAACAAATACGCCCCTTCTAATCACGACTCAGTAACGCCGGAGGTCTATACAATACCTGTTGTTTATACTTAGGTTCACGTACATACACTTTTTATATGACTTGTTTACACACAAACAGAAATATTTTTGGAAAGGTGTGTTAACTGTTACTATCAAACACTTTTTGTATACATTGCATGAATTGTTTATACACTTTGTATAAATACAAATTTTCAACAGGTACATAAAGATATAATCTTTTTTTTAAAACATTGGCCTGTAATTTTGTGTAGATTCCCCTCCTCCTCCTCGTCCTCCTCCTCCTCCTTCTTCTTCTCTTCCTCCTCCTCATCATCATCATCGAAGTTTTAACGTTATTATTATTGTCATTGTTAGTATTATTAATTTCATTATTATTATTATTATTTTTATTTTTTTACATTACAGAATATATTATCAATAATAATCTTTAGTGGTATTCAAAATCATTTGCGTAACTTTCAGTCATGACTTTCTGATGGAACTGGCCGGGAACTGAAAAACATTACATCGGAATTAATTCAGAACCCATTTCTTTTTACGATATATGTCACTATCTGCTGGCGTATTTTTTGAAGACTGATTATTGAAAATTTACATAAATAAAAAGTTCGAATTTGTCTAACAACCCTATCCGAGTTTGACTCTTGATATCAAAATATCCTTGTGTCTTAAGGTATTACACCAGAGCGGATAGAAATGAAAGAGGATTTAGTTATTTACCCTGCATGGCGTCTCGTCACAATAATTGTGTGTACCTACGTCTTTTCTTGTTGACTGTTTAAATATTTAACGCATTTTATCAAAAGGAAAAGCGTGACACCCAGAGGACCAGAACTCTGTTTTCATATATATTAAGATATTACATTAAATTTCTATTATAAAATGATAAGAGAAATCTCTAATTTACAATCAGTCTGTGAGACAAACTTCTTTTTAAATAGATACTTCGTGGAATGTGATTATAATAATCCCATACTTTACCGCTAACCAACAAGATAGCAGATAATTTAAAGTTATGCATTAGCTAGGGAACATTTTAATCTAGAAAGTGTAGAAACAATATCCCCAATGAACTTCCTAACAAACGATTTTAAGGAGTACTTAATTAGGCTAAGTTGGCAGTCATTTCAAAGTTTGGTTTCAAATTTGTTTTATATTCGTTGTATGGAGAGTGATAATAAATCTATAAAAGCTTTTGAGGGCCTTGGTTTATTGAAGTTTTATTGCGGTTTGTAGATAAGTAAATACTTAACGGATTGATTTTGAATTTGTAGGTAAGTGTTGCTCTAGATTTACAACAGATACAGCAGTATATACCAAGATAGGACTAACTATAAGAAAAAGACATATCATATGGTCATTGTGTTATCGTTGAATCGAAACATCATGTAAAATATGATATAGGTATGTTACTGCAAAAACCTACATATTTATAATGAACTTGGTGACCCGCCCAAAAAGACAACAACGACATAATAATAATAATAATAATAATAATAATAATAATAATAATAAAAATAATAATAATAATAATAATAGTAATAATAATAATAATAATAATAATAATAATAATAATAATAAAAACAATAAAAATAGTAGTAATAATAATTATGACAATGTTAATTTGAAATATAAATGATGAAATGATAATAACGGTAATAATAATATTTATTTTTGAAAAAATATATGATATAGATCTATTATGATATATTTTAAGATATAGGACACCAAAAAACAAATTTGAATTGATAAACAAAAATCTAGTAAAATGGAAAATAAAAGAAAATTGATAATACAAAAATAATAACCACAAAAAACAGCGAGAACAATACAAATTTGAAATTTATGTCATCTTGTAAGGTGTTATGTTTTGGTTTTTTGTTTGCTTTTGGGGAATTTTTCCTGTTTGTTATTTTTATCTGTTGTTATTGTTAAATAATGGATCTTGAATAGTGATTGTAACCAGGAATTAAATCTCTTTGATTTGGATTTAATTCCGGATCCTGGGAAGTTGTAATCGGTAGGGGAAGCTGTCTCGTCCCAGACACCTGATCCAACATCTGTACTGTATTCACCATATTTGTATGTTGCTTTATAAAACTCTTACTGTTAACTTTTTAAAGTATATAAAAAAATCTCAGATACCAAAGTAAAAATCATTTGGATATCCAGGATATAGGTACAAATCTGGTAAAAAAATGGACAAACACAGACTTCTTGAAATCAAGAGGTGGGATCAGGTTCCATTGAAGATTAAGCATCCCGAGTGGACCGGTCGCACCTGCCGTGAGTCCAATATTTGTATATTGTTTTATGGAATCTTACTGTTTACTTTTAAGTATAATACGCATTTTATTTTTATATCATATTATTCATTTTTATGTTTTGATTTGTATCTAGTCTTTTAAGAAACGTCTATAAATGGTAGCTTATAATATCCTTCAAGAAAAATCAATAGCACGTGATAAACACTTAAATAAAACAATTATGTCAATAATAATAATAATAATAATAATAATAATAATAATAGAATAATAGTTTTTGCTTTTTAGTTTGTATTTGTGTGTATGTGTATATGTAATACAGTCGAGGGTTCGTCAGTTATTTCTCTATTCTATGTATGAAAAGTTTATGGAGATATTAATTATGATATGAATGCATTTGTTGGACGTCTTTTCAAATATGTTCCTCATTATTTACTGACATGCCAATTTTAAAACATATCAAATACTACATACAGCATATCCTGTCTGTGTTAACATCAACCAAATGGATGTCATTTTGTTCTTGTTGTAATACGGAAAGATTATAATTGTTAGGTTTTGTCAGGTAGTAAATGGATTTCCGGTTTGTTATATCTTGTCTTTCGTATAATTGTTGATTTTTTTCAAAGTATTTGATAATCGAGTTTGGTACTGAGCTATTTCCTGTTGTTATTCACAAAATGGGGAGATGCAAATATTTGTTGTTTTGCCTCTGTTTTCATTGTTTTGTGCTGATATTCTTATCGTCCTCTAATTTTTATTGCATTTTTATTATTTTTGTTGGTTTATTAAACCATGTAAATACTGTTGTAAATTCTATTTTTTACTATATTCTGATATAGCAAATATTTGTTGTGAATACGCATCATTTACTTACAGAGGAATACGATTCATAATTCCGATAATATTTAATGTCATCTCTATGATGATGAAAATAAACTTTTTGGCCCTAAAGTATATAAATGATATGTACTTTTTATTGTTTTAGACAAGTCTATTAAGGTTTCTAGAATTGAAAGTTTTACAAGTCATGATATTGTAGTATATATAACTGTAAAATGTTTTATTCTCATGTGGTTTGAGATATTTATAATAATAAAAAAAAAATTGCTCTGCTAACATAAATTGTAATGTGTTGTCAATATATATTCATGAATATAGAAAATAGAAAGTAATTAAAGCTTTGGTAAATGTAAGGAAAGATGCTCATGCATAGCATTCTACAGGACATGTTGATACTTCCGACTGGAAGTAAAACCACCGTGTATTCAAGGATAATAAGATGTCTTATATGTCTTGAATATTTGGCACTGATAACACCATTTAAATTCCAAAGTTTTCTAAAGCTAAGATAGTCATCCTTTTACAGTGGTTACTCTTAGACGAATTTCGGCTGTACTTTTAGATTTATTATTTGACCTTGTATGATACCACTTTCTCTTTAAAAATACATATATATTTTAAATTGGGGCTCTACTGATGAAGTCTAATTGACAGAAACGATGGTCTTGAGTATTATAACTTTGGTATTATGTTTATAAAACATTTTTGTCATGGGTGAATATAATATCAAATTTAAGGAGGCTGTTTTTGTTTACCGGAACTGTTGTATGTATTGTAATAACTAGACTGTGCTGGAATGCTATCCAAAATAGTGTAAACTATTTAGTCATTCCATTGGATATTTTACGTCTCATCAAGAATCATTACTCTAACACTCCCAGTTAATATCCTCATCAGGAATCAGTCCACCGGAACACCGGATGAATTTTCCCATCATGAAACAGCTGATCGGAACACTTTCAATGAATTTTTCCATCAGGAATCATTTGACTGGAAAATTTTCAATGAAATTTCCCATCATGAATTAGCTGACCTGAATATTTTCCATGAATTTTACATCATGGTTTATCTGACTAGATCACTTTCAATGAATATTCCCATCAAGAATCAGCTGACCTAAACATTTTCAATGAATTTTCCCATCGTGCATTAGCTGACCCGAACATTTTCAATGAACTTTCCCATTATGCGTCAGCTGTCCGCTACATTTTCCATGGATAATACATCATGAATACGCTGACAGGAAGGAATACTTTCAATGAACTTCCCCATCATGTATCATCTAACTGGGTAAATCTTACAGTGAATTCCAGCAACGTGAATCAGCTCATAGAAACATATTCAGGAAATTTTCACATATGATCAAGCTGACGGAAAGTAAAAACCTATCTTTTGAAGACATTATGAATCCTTTCGTTTTAAAATGTTCCTCAATGAATTATACAATAATTTTATTCTTTTATTAAATGTGAAACCATATTCAGAAGATTGTTAAAGAATTTCACAATAGGAAACTTGAGCATGTGTAATTGAAGCTAACAAACATATTTCTTTGTTTTGAAATGTATTATTTAAAATTTACATTAACTGATTGTAGTCTTTACACAAATCAAAATTATCATTTCAATGATCACATTTTCATTTCCTTTACGACAAGCATAAAGGCTCCTTAGTCGGTTATCTGTACAAACACAAAACTTGACATTCAAGTACTTAGAACTGAAAATCAGATAAAATTCATTTATACAATGGAACTTCGTAATGTGAATAAAATACATACATACATACATACAAATAATAATAACAATAATAATAATAATAATAATAATAATAATAATATTAAGTCATATATAATCCTGTAAATATATTATCAAATATTATGCATAAAAATTAATATATTCAAGAATACTGGATTTTTAAAAAAAAATTAAAAGATAAGGAGAGATAGAAATAGAATAATAGAGGTAAACTTAATAATATGCATTACGGAGAGAAAAAACATAGAAAATGCGTTCTTCATCCAATTATACTTAAGACACTTTGTTTCTCCCTAACATTCCAATACTTATTCCACTTTTGAAATGCATTGTTGAATAAGTAAACATTGTAAATGTTTTAAGTGAAGGTGTCATTTATCTGTATTTCATCACAAAAATTAAAGGTTAATAAGTATTTTATTGTACAGCAGTCAAGTTTACTTAAGATAATTGACCTTTTTGTTATATTTAGATAATGAATATATTCACAATTCCATAGTAAATTATGTGAACCTGAAAAGTCTGAATACCGGTATATCCTCATTCACATAGTAAATGATGTTAACCTTAAAAGTCCGAATATATCCAAAAACATATAGTAAACGATGTTGTACTGAAAAAACAGAATATATTCCCATTCACACAGTAAATGATGTTAACTTGAAAAGTCAGAATATGTTCCCATTCCCTTAGTAAATTAAGTTAACCTGAAAAGTCAGATATATTCCCATTCACAAACCAAATGATGTTAACTTGAAAAATCAGAATATATTCCCATTCCCTTAGTAAATGAAGTTAACCTGAAAAGACGGAATATATTCACACTCACATAGTAAATGATGTTAACCTGAAAATTCTGAATATATTCCCATTCCCTTGGTAAATGATGTTAACCTGAAAAGTCAGAATATCTTCACACTCACATAAAAATGATGTTAGCCTGAAAAGTCAGAATATATATCCCAGTCACATAGCAAATGATTTCAACCTGAAAAGTCAGAATATATATCCCAGTCACATAGTAAATGATGTTAGCCTGAAAAGTTTGAATATATTCAAACTCTCATAAGTAAATGCATCATGGATGTGTTGGTCTTTCAACAGTTTGAAAAAGTTATCTTACCAAAACATATAATTCCATCATAGTCAGGGAATCTCTAAATAAATCAATTACAAAAAGTGATATTTTGTTTTAGAATGTCATGTAAAAAATGTTAAATCTATACCATTTTACAGAAACCATTTTGTGACCTATCTTAATTTGAATCCAATTTCTTTTGTATTTCATTTGTTGAAAATTATCTCCCTTTAGTTTTATTTTTACTTTGAAATATTTTCTATGCCTGAAAAACTTTTCAAAATTGATCAATAATTTTATCAATGAATCTTAATGTTCAGTTCCAAAATGCCATAGAGATTTTAATTTAAAGTATAGAATATTAGATTTGGCCGCACCCCTTCAGTATTTAGTAGTCGTCGAATTTATGTTGTTTAAACAGCCCTTCAAACTTGTCTTATTTCTATCATGTCACATTTATTTTGTCAAAAACATTTGCAAATAAAATCATCTAATAATTATATTATTAGATTTATAGGCGGTTTTAGCAAGGATGATAAATGAATTATTTAATTGTGAAATAAATTAAGTCATCATCATCATCATCATCATCATCATCATCATCCAAAATATTAAAATGCGTGATAGCTGAGAAACCAACAAGGAAATAAATTCAATTCAAAACGTGATGAGTATTTTTGTAACAGAGGTCATATTTAGTTAACTGTGACAAAGGAACTACTTGAAATGCTAAGAAGTTACATTGAAATTTTACAGACACAATTGTATTGATATTATAGGTACTTTGGTTTATCCGTTCCTGTTCTTTATCATAGCACGTCGTTATCACACGTATCCGCATAATCCACTTAACCATAAATACATTTTAGAACAAGTTTTAAGTATTCAAGATAACGGGAAGTTAATTTTTATAATATTTGTAAAAGTCAATGGGTGTTTTTTCTTTCACTTTCACAAAGAATGGAGAAAATATTGTACATATATTAGGCAAATCACTTAGAGATACGTTGCTGTAATAAGGGTATAGGAGATATCATTTAAAGTAAATATTTTGCAACACGTCTGAATGTTGTTCTGTACCACACTCAACGATCATATAGTGGCGATCAGTTTTAATAGTGAAGAAGAGATTCATGTTATAATGCGTTTGCGTACATAGGACAGAGAAAATAGATTATTTTGAGGAAAATAAAAACCATGTGTACTAATAACGTACAACAAAGTATTTCTAAATATACTACATAATACATACGCAATTTTCAAAATTTTTTGTCAAGAGATGTGAAAGTTGTCTATTAAACCTAATGTAAAATACAGGTAGAAATGTATCTCTATTCCGACGCGTTTAATCACTAAAATGAACAGCGGTGATAAATTTCGAACTGTATAGGGGCCGTTTCAGATAGCCAAAATTATAAAATTAATTAGATAGTTCGAACTTCGGTCTTTGGTGAAATACTAGTTAATGTACAAAACCACTAATATCCAGCTTGGTCGCGCTTTTCATGGCATTTACGATTTAATTTAGGCCTTGAAAAGAGGAGCAGAGGAGCATTTCCCGTCTAAAAAATATGGTGTTTTCTGTTCAAAGTGTGAATTTGACGTAAAATTTTATTAGCGATCTAAAGTTTTACATATGACATTTAAATGATATACGAAAATACCCAACAGACAAATATAATTTGTTTATGTACCGACTGTTTTTGTAGAAGTTATTTCTTAGTAAAACGATAACATGACTACTTAAATCCCCGAAACTAGACTTCCCTCAGATATAAAGCATATATTCAGAGCTAAATCGCATTGTCGCCGTTGATGTTTCTTTATTCCCAAGATGCTACAAAGCTCTACTAAAACGTCTCTGGTCCCTGTTAGCATTTCTCTCCGAAAGAATGAAATATTTCAATTCAATATTAATCTTCGATACAACCCCTTCAAATTTAATTTATGTCAAATGTTTTTAACCACGGTAAAAAGGATCTGTATATTAAATTTGCGTATGGTAAAGGTGTTTATATTCAGTTGATTGGTAACTTGTGTTCACATGACAAATAAAGTAGCTAGTACAGGCTGTTCTGTTGACTGTTTTAAACCGTCGTCAAATGAAAGAAATTTTTAAAAATTTCTGAGAGTACAAGGCTCAATCTTGTGGATGGATTTATGTAGTAAATTCTGTGCAGTTACGTATTGTACAAGCGAATTCATTTTACGTAAGATAATGGATCCAGATATAAATGCCTTTGAGAAATTCG
>BROG01000824.1:162500-195000 GCA_030159075.1 Atrina japonica
ATTGGAGTGTTGCGTAACTGGAGTGTGGCAAAACATTATCAAAGGCCTTTTTTTGCATCTACGAAACAAAGGTATTTTATCGTCTTTGTGTGGCGTGTGGCGTAACTGGTATATCGCGTAACTGAAGTATGGTGTAACTGGAGTATGGCGTAACTGAAGTATGTAACTGAAGTATGGTGTAACTGGAGTATGGCGTAACTGAAGTATGGTGTAACTGGAGTATGGCGTAACTGAAGTATGGTGTAACTGGAGTATGGCGTAACTGAAGTATGGTGTAACTGGAGTATGGCGTAACTGAAGTATGATGTAACTGGAGTATGGCGTAACTGAAGTATGGTGTAACTGGAGTATGGCGTAACTGAAGTATGATGTAACTGGAGTATGGCGTAACTGAAGTATGGTGTAACTGGAGTATGGCGTAACTGAAGTATGGTGTAACTGGAGTGTGACATAATTGGATTGTGTCGTAACTGGTGTATCGCGTAACTGAAGTATGGCTTAACTGAAGTGTAGCGTAACTGTAGTATGGCATAACTGAAGTGTGGCGTAACTGGAGTGTGACCTAACTTAAGTATGATGTAACTGGAGTATGTCGTAACTAGAGTGTTGCGCAACTGAAATATAAAGTGTAGCGTAACTGTAGTGTGCCGTCACTAGAGTATGGCGTAATTGTAGTGTCGCGTAACTAGAGTGTGGCATAACATGGCGTAACTGAAGTATGGCATAACTGTAGTGTTGCGTAACTGGAGTGTGGCATATCATTATCAAAGGCCTTTTTTGCATCTACGAAACAAACAAAGGTATTTTATCGTCTTTGCTTACGATTTTTGATAAATCCGTTAATAATCTTAAATGGTCGACACATCTGCGGTCCTTTCTGAATCTGTTTTGTTCGTCCGCAAGAATGTTATTACTTTCAAGCCATCCAGTGAGTCGGGTATTTAGAATATCCGCATAAATTTTGCTTGGAATAGACAATAACTATATTCCCCTATAAGATAGTGGACAGTTGTCCATATTCGGTTTGGGTATAGGATTTATTAAACTATTATTCCAGATCGCCGGTACGATCCCTTTCTTAAAACAGTATGATATAATTGTGTATAGCATATCAATTGCGACATCATTACGTAATACTTCACTGGGTATTTCATCAATTCCTACAGCCTTGTTGAGCTTAGTTCTATATTTAGCCCTTTTAATCTCATCCGTGTGATATCACGGTTAAACTCATGACTGTTAATATTATTCGATGGCACATTGTTTGAATTCAAGGCATCCTCGATATCACGCAAAAAATTATATATTGATTAATTATATTCAAGGTTAAGATAGTAAAATTCAAAACAGCAAGTAATTACCGTAACATTGTCCAGAAATCATCCGTGTTTGTCCAGTGTTTGAATAATAATGGTTTTAATAAAATTATTATTATTATTATTATTATTATTATTATTATTTTTATTAATGTAACAGTAATGTCATAATTATTATCATTATAATCATAATGACTGGTATCGCTTATTTTTATCATCATTTTCAGCAGCAGCAGCGGTAATATTAGTAGTAGTGTTAGATTGTATGAAAAATTAATTATGATAGTTAATAATACGTTTTTTTTGTGCGTATGTTTGTACGTGGTGTATATTTTTTATCTTTTATGGGGAGTTAACATGATGTCTAAAACATGAATACACCTAATTATTACATTTTGATGATGACGACGATGATATTTCAGTTATTTTATTTCTTAATACCTCCTTTGGAATTGCATTTAATGAATGCTATGAAAAATAATTAATCTTTATTTAATGAAATCAAGCTCCGGTAAATCATTGATAAGAATTGAAATGAATCATTTTGAATCATTTTATTGCGTTTTAAAGTCGACGATGAAATTCCAGTCGTATTAACAGACCCCACGTCCCTTGAAAATCCCACTGTTCCTCGTCTTTGTATTTTGCTGTGATGAGCTTAATCCTTGTGTCTGATATATATATATATATATATATATATATATATATATATATATATATATATATATATATATATATATATATATATATATATATATATATATATATATATATATGATACATATCGCCATACTGGTATATCCAAAGCAACTATTTACTTAGCTCAATCCGTACAAAGCTTTATATCAACAACTGATTTTAGGAAACAATCTTTCATACCTCGTTAGAAATCATATGAAAGAATTATGTTTAAAAATCAATCATATCTTTTTGCAAGTGCAAAAGCCGTATTTGAATTTAATATCAAATCACAAGATATAGACACAGGAGTAAGGTGTTACAAGGTTACAGCGATATCGTAAATTTAAACACTTAGTGGCGCTTGTATCATACAGTCATTTTAAGCCCAGTTCTACCCATAATGAATTAAATATTGTGACAAAGTGGCATTTTAGTGGAAAAGTAAATCTCTTGACATTATAAAAGTGTCTAACTGTATTGATTAAGATATAGACGAAAGGCGAATTGGCGCCAGGGACTTACAAAACCCATATAAATGATTGTTTGATAAATAAGTGTACGCGGATCCGGTAAGCGGAGAACATTACACTTTATGTATATATTAAGAAAAGACGGTTCTTACAATACATAGAATCCGAGGTATTTGAATCTTTATTTCTGAAATAACAATCAAATCATTGCACATTCGCCACTTCACAACGTCTGTGATTGATTGGTCATGTCAAGGCAGTGATCATCATTATTATCTGGTTTGTTTCCATCCGATTTTGTTGAAAAAGTCATTACTTTACAATCTATTATAATCTGTCCTATTGACGAAATGCTTACTATTATAATGAACTTGTTTTGTTCTACAATGTCTTACACCACAAAATATTCAAACACCTTTGAATTCTAACACTTTGAAAATGATGATTCCAATCTTATACTGTCCGGGAAAGTGATTTTCACTTTTTATTATAATAAATAATTGTATGCGTATTTCAGAGTCCTTTCCGATCAAAATATGATAAAATATCTGATACCAAGTTCATAATGTTTTCCAAACACAAATTACTAGTACTCTTCTGACGCCGTGATCAAGAAGAAATTTGAGATGTATGTTAATTTTGGAATTATATGATAAAATTTCCTGAATATATTTTACTGTATTATTATTTTTTTTATTCCTGCATAACATTCGAGTGTTTTAGCTACTAAAATCTGGAAAATGGACAGATACTCATTGATTAAAGATTAAAATCTGGACTTAAGTTTAAAATCGTTTTGTGATTCTGGGTCCTGACCTTAAAGTCTACGACATATCATCAATGCATCAGGGACATGTACTCTGTCATCTAAAATCCAATATTCAATCCGGATTGAGTGACAAGAACATATACATGAACATAAAATACTACCTTAGCACCACCCTCGACATGTGTTTTAGTTCATCTCTCCACCCCCCTGAGCGTTTATTTAAGATTTTTATTATTTGCAAATATGCATGTATATTTCACTAGTCTCGTTAGTCTTCCTGTTAAACAATTTAATTTCAACGTCACTCGTTATGTTATGCCTCATCGTCGCACCTTATATAAGTGGCAAATGACGTTTCTGTTTCATTTGTATCTCAGGGAAATATAAACTCCCTGTATATACAAGTAAAACAAATAGGACTTAAGTAGTAGATTGAGCTATGCAAGATGTATTTCCAAAACATTAGACATATCCCAGAAAATATCTGTATTAAAATATCAGTAAAGAATACGTCATTTGTTATTGAGCTAGTCTTCAATAATTTTAAAAACAATACTTGAAGAACGGATTTCTTCCCATAATACGGCGTTTCCGAGATCCGGAACGGTTCAGAAAATACATTGCGCTGATCATGTGGCTGTTAACAAGGCACTTTTGTCGCGGGAAATATGAAGTTACATAGGCAGCGGGATGTATCATAACAAATTTAAAAAAATAAAAAAAACACAAGTGCTGGTGCATGATGCAATGTGATAAATTGGATTCCAGAAAGAAGAATAAGTCAGATAAATATCCGAGGAAGGATGAATTTCATTTAAAACAGTTTCCCGACGATGAACATACAACTGGAGTTTTGAGCGAATTCCTATGATACGCCATCCAAGCAACTATTATGAGTTTCTGCCTTATCATATGGATTGTGACCAATATTTTGTAGGAAATAGTAGATTGAAATTAAAACTTTAATTGTGGGAACTTTAGTTTTAATCTGAACTTTTTATTTATCAGCTGATATGCGGGTTACTGTGTGTATCCGCCGTTTCGTCCAAAATAAGCCTAGATTTAGGTCACGTGGTGATGAAGGTCACATGTCAGAGATAGGGCTGTCGAGGGAACTCGGAAACGACGTATTCCCTCGTTGTAACGCCAAAACCCGCATACTACCATCCGCCGCCGATTCTCTGGTACAAATGGTCATTTATACATGTTTAATCCCTCGAACAGATGAAAAAACAGGTTTTAGTAAAACTGTTAGCCGACGGTAGCCTGTTTACGTCATACTTCGACTGCAAAGGGAGATAACTCGAATATCAAGTGTCATAAACTGGTACCCAGCTGTATGAAGTGTATAAGTCAGACGGAGTCGAGCTACCGTGGGAGTTGGAAAAAACCAACACATCGTGTGTTTACACAGCAATTATCACACGTCAAGAAATAATTATGAGTAGATGAGATATATAAACTTAAAATCTTTGTATTACCGATATGTCAAAGAGTTATTTTAAACAAAAAAACCGTATTAGAAATGTTTCCGGGTTAATCTAGAAACAGATCTAGATTTGCCGGCCGTCGAACATGTATTGCTACATATTTTGGACGGTTTAATTTTGGCTATGTCTAAACTTAAACAATATACAAAATATCCTAATTAACGATAGGGATCGGATAGGATATACAACAGGGATTAAAGACATGTCATGATGAAAACGACCACACCTCGAAAAAAGTAAACCTCGATATACTCCCAAACCCGTTATACCGCCAAAATTCAGGAAAACAAAAGGTGGCAGTATATCGGGTGTGAAATGTATATTTCTGTGCGTACAATTGGGGACGTTTCAAACAATTTAATAAATGAAAATTTAGTCAATAGAAGTATTTGATATGATAATTAGAAATTTATGAAGTTATGTGAAAGGGCACTCTTAATGTGAAAAGAATAGAATTTGCGTTATATTTATTGTATAATATTCATAGGAAATTATAAGATCTGTATTCAGTGAATGTTCAAAGTTCTTGAATAAAAACGGTTTTCCTTCCCGTACACATTTCGAAGACGCAAAAAGGATTGCGTTAAAATCTGATTCCAATGTTGTGCCTATTTAATTTATAGCATTTATGATATTAACAGAACCCATAAGGTGTTAAGGAATCTGATAGATTTGAATATATGAAATACATTGGCATGGTTTGCACTTGGAATATAATAAATAAATCATATTCATGTACGAGAATTGTATCCATTGAAATTTTATTTTCATAGAAATTCATAGAAAAAACTTTATATACAAAAAGAAATCATATTAAGAATTCAGGAGAGAAAATGAATATTATGAAGAAATACAAGCAGATTTAAAACATATTCATGTCTTGAAATGAGACGTTAAAATATGACAAAAACCAGTATCAAAATATATATTAAATGATATCAACTACAACGCCACACAGTGGTTACTTTTAAACGTATTTGGCAATACTTTGCCGTGTATTATACCACTTTCTCTTTAGAAAATATCTGTTTTAAACTGGAGCTCAACTGATGAAGTTCAAGGTTGACGATCGTTTTGAGCATTATAACTTTGGTATTATGTTTAATTAAAATATAATTAAGTGAAACACGTATAGGTTTTATAAGTGGACTCACGGCAGGTGTGACCGGTCGACAGGGGATGCTTACTCCTTTATGGCACCTGGTCCCACCTCTTGGTTTCCAGAGGTCCACGTTCGTCCATTTTTACCAGATTTGTACCTATATCCTGGACATTCTAAAGAGTTATACTTTGGTGTCTGAGATTTTTTATATTCTAAAATATGTATCACATCATTCCACAATAACATTAAATATCTATTACTTGAAACACGTAAACGTTACAAGATATAAAATATCAAGTGATTCAACTACGACGTCATATAATAACGAGAAAACGAGTTCTAAAATATATACCATGGGATATAACTACGACGTCTTATAATACCGAGAAACAAGAAAATTTCCAAAACATATACCACGTGATTTAACCACGACGTCATATAATAAAGCAAAACCCGTAAAAGTTCCAAAAATAGATCAAGAGATTCAGCGCCGACGTCAAATAAAATTGAGAAACACGTTAAAGTTTTAAATCATATACCAAATGATATGAACATGGTATCAAAACACACATGCTAAGCACGGAAACATATATTAAGTCAATTATACCACCAATCTAATTAAAACTGATCTCTCATCGCTCCTGTGTTCTGATATGTTGCCTAGAGGATCTAATTAAATCCGCCATGGGGTCACATGGGAGTGACCTTTTAGATGTGTCATGTTCCACCAATGAAAATGCGGCTTGCGCGATCTTGTAATTTCATGGAATGGTAAAGGGATGTAAACATTATAAACAACAATGAACACACAGAATCTGGAATACAAAATTCTTTTCATAATCTAGGATGTGACCGAACCAGCAAAGATGTTCCAAAAGAATTCTGCTGACTGATAATTTCTTCAATATAAAAATGAAGATCATTCGATAAACTTTCAATGTCTTGTGAGTCATATTTTCAATGGCCGAACAGTACAAACCTACGAGACGTCAGTTGTATGTGACCTCATTGCGAATTTCATTAGATCATTAACGCGACATATAAGAAAATCGATTTTTAAAATTAGACTGAATGAACGCAACACGAGGACAATTTCACATGACGTCAATATTCTTAAATATACGACGCAAGAGTGTATGTTCCAAAGGGTATTCATTTGAATAAACAATAATACAGACAACAAAGCAGGAAAAGTTCCGAACTTGGTAAGTTCATCAATATAACATCAAAAAAATAAAAATACGAAGATATTATTCACAAAATAGTATTTAATGACATTCGTATGGCATCATAAGTTAAAAATGAAAACCAAAATACAAGGCAACTGAAAGTATTTTTGCAAAGCATAATTCAGTAAGTTCTGTATAATCTTTATATCTGATGTCAAAAAATGATCTGTTTAACAAACTTATTGATATGATTTTGTTACAAGGATATCAGGAATTGTGTTTAATGTCAACATTTCGTAAATATAATGACCAATATTATGACTTGTTGGCAATTACATCGTTTGACGGAGTGAATTGTTGATTTGCCATACGATTGTGATTGTTGAGTCTTACTTATTTCATTTGTATTTGACTGGACTCGCGGTGTGACCGGTCGACAGGGATTCCTACTCTTAGGATTAGGATTTAGGATTTTTAAAGATCCGTGATTGTCCAATTAATACAAGATTTGTTTGTTGTCTGAACTCGTAAAGATTCCTTTTGCATCTAAAATGTTAAATTATCTTCTAGATTAAGTCCTTGTGGCAAAATTTACAAACACTATATATATACATATATATATATATATATATATATATATATATATATATATATATATATATATATATATATATATATATATATATATATATATATATATATATTCCACTCCTACTTCATTATTTTTGGAAGCTTAAAATCAACACCATTTCCCCATTAAAATGAAGGAATACCAAGGAATACATTTCTGGTTCATTCATAAATGTGTAGGCATTATACATAATACAAGTTATAAAATCTCCTTTATATTACGGTCTGTTGATATTTACTGGCGGTGTAATGATGTTGAGAAGCTGTACGATTAAAATAAACACATCTCGTCACGTTTCTGTATCTCTGTATAACAGTTCTGTAATATTATCTACTTTAATTATGATGAAGTGATATAAATTATCTCAATATAATGACTCTTAAAACCTACATTTTCCATAACAGCATACTTAGAGTTGGCTATGAAGTCAAGATGTTTTAAGATATACTCAAGTTTTCAGCCGAAATGTAATATGGTAGGTAAGTAAGTAATAAGTAAATAATCCCGCGCGCGCGTGCGTGTGTGTGTGTGTAAGCGCGCGCGCGTGTGTGTGTGTGTGTGTGTGGATGGATGTATTGATGTCTGTCTGTCTGTCTGTCTGTGAGAGATAGTATACACATATAATCTGTATTAATTAGTCTGTCTGTAGGGGTCAGATGTATGAAATCTCGATCGTTCTATTGAATCTTTTATAGCGAGAATGTGAGCTATTAAAACATACGCCCACCCACCCATACCATGTACGTGTTTCTAACTATTTATTTATTCTAAATATCTATCTTAGAGATACTTAACCCATTTGTATAATAACAATAAGTCTATGGTCAATGTTATTCATATTCCATGGATATAATTGACATGGTGACATGAAGTGTGGCATTTGTGGACTACCTTATAAGATTTAGAATGTTAATGCTTAAATGTGCATCAGTGTGTGAATACATTTGGTATTCCAAGGTTAAACATTGTATTGTATTGTTGTGATTCCAGTGTGCAAGGCAGTGAGGGTTCTTTAACGTGCCGACACCTACTGTGACACGGGACCTCCAGTTTTTACTGTCTCATCCGAAAGAAAGGAAACCAACCTGTCGCCAGCGGGAATCGAACTCACGACATCATGATCCAGCGTCGAGCGCGCTATCGACTGAGCCAGGCCGGCGCGATATTCTTGAAGGTTTCTTATAATTAACAATAGATTTTTGATAGCACCGTTTAAATTCCTCGACAGCTAAAATAGTCGTTTTTTAGAGTGGTTACTCTTACACGGAATTTGGCAATAGAATTAGGTTTAGTATCTGTCCTTGTGTGATACTCCTTTCTCTTTAGGAATTATACAACTATTTCAAATTAGAACTCAACTGATAAAATTCTTATTGACAGTAATGATCGTCTTGAGCATTTGTTTTGGCCCTTTTAGCAAAACTAAATATAACTTTGGTATCATGTTTATAATATTTATAAATACTAGGTCGTTGAAATGGCTGATGGACCGTTTAAGTCTCCGATAGTATACATAAACCCAGACCTGGTATTTCGGTACCAAAATGATTACTTTTTATATCAAAGTAATATTTCCCATTGATAACCCCGTATATATTCCAAACTCCTCAAATGCTGAATAGTCATCTTTTTTACAGTGTTTACTCTTTGACGGAATAGGAAATACATTTATTATTCGTATTTGACCTCGTATGAC
Source organism: Atrina japonica (assembly GCA_030159075.1). NCBI lineage: Eukaryota > Metazoa > Mollusca > Bivalvia > Pterioida > Pinnidae > Atrina > Atrina japonica. The sequence goes on from BROG01000824.1 coordinate 171,825, forward strand.
ACCCCGTTCTCTTTAAATATTTCTATTTCATATTCGAGATCAACTGATGAAGTCTTTTTTGAAAAGCGGATCGTCTTGAGTATTTTCTTTGTCTTTTTTAGCAAAACAAATGTAAGTTTGTTATTATGGTGTTATGTTCATGTTATTGTCATCATATTGAAAATAAACCGAAAAGTGCAGTTGCACCACGAGTCGATAAGTAGCATACATAATGATAATAAATGTTGTTTTTAATATTAATGCCATTTTGTATGTCAAAAGTCTGGTGTATGTCATTAATTAACTGAGGCTACATTTTTTATCATGTCCTTGGAAAAAGTTTTTCGGTGCCATACATTAGCTTGTAGCAGTGCTTTAGTAAAAGTAACTGCATCAGTTAACACCAAGTATTACAGTGCGTCCGCCGTAGTAACGTATTATTGCAACTGATATGCTGAAATACCTTCATCATACATCAATTAAAATATACTTATGACAAAATATTCAATATATAAGGAATATAAAACATAATTATCTATTTTCTCAGTTACTTGTGATAGTTTCATTCGTGATATAAAGAGTACAACAATTATAGCAACGATAACATTTATTAACAACTCGTAAAAAAGGCATCTGGCTGCATGGAGTATTAAGAAGTGGGTATCTGTTTTTGAACTTCCATTATCCGCTTATTTAATTGTATCTTAATTGCATGCGAGGAATTAAAACAGGGAAGACTTCCCAGTTGATTTTCACTTAAATTGCAAACGGAAGACATAACATAAATGTAAGCGCATACGGCGTCGAATGTATATTCGTACATGTACCAGGAAATTTGATGTTAACTTATATATATTCTTGAGGATTTGATAAATAATCATTTCAGGGGAGAGTCCGGAAAATTACTCTCGAAACTATATTTTAGCAGTTGTAAACATTAATTGAAATTTTTGAAAATTACCATCCAAAAATGTATGGAAGACACAAGTATATCTATAATTACTGATATATTATATATATATATATTATATTATATTGTAAGGCATAAGCTCGAAGTAATAAAAACGATATATCTCTAATATGATACGAACTGAAACTATGTTCTCTATACCATGGACTTGTTGTCATTGTTTATTTAACGGTTCTCTTTCTCAAAAATCATAAACTTTTGCCCATCTATTGTTTGATCATTATATTTCTTTTAATTAAAATATAACATTAACTGCATAGTTTGGCAAATTTCATCACAATTTAAGTGGTGAATAAACGCTTTGTCAGTTTCTTATGTAAAATAATATTGTTATGGTGATGTTCAACAAATGTTCCAAGAAAAACAATTCACCTAACTACCTGACAATTCGTGATAGAGAAATTGAAATAGACAAAATTTGAGATGACAGATCTTGGTGTTTGAGATATAAAATAACGGAGATTTTTTTCTTGTCGCTATAAGATAACGTAGATATGTCGTTTTCGCAATAAAATAAGGGATATTTGTTGTTGTCCCTATAAAATTACGGATATTTGTTGTTGTCCCTATAAAATTACGGATATTTGTTGTTGTCGCTATGAAATTACGGAGATTTGTTGTTGTTTATAAAATTAAATGTTTGGATTCGCAGAATGCTCTTTTTGGGGTGATAATCTTATTTTGCATAATAAGTCAACATGAACTTTTAATAATAGAGAAAATAATCAATATATCTTTTTGAATTCTGGAAAAAAAACCATTTAAATGAGCGATTCGATTGCAACTGTAGTCCAATACTAGCCTTTAATGATAGTTTATTGAATTGAAACGATAATGACAAGCCATCAATGTCTGAATAACTACACCGATGATGATGATGATGATGATGATGATATAAATACACACTTAAGTCTAATACTCATCATTTATGTAAAATGCTTGTCATCAGCATAGCTATAAATCGCTACTTATAATTTAATTGATATGACGCATTTTGACATAAGATCACAAAAATTGAGATATGTATCTCTCTTCCTTATACAAAACATGGCACATGCATACTTACTCACTCCCACCTACTCATTTTCACTATAAAATTTGTAATTACGTTTATACATATACAAATAGTGACACTAAGTTTTAGTTCACAATCATGCATTGACACAAATTGAAGTGTGTAGAATTAACGTTGTATTTGTGTGATGCAACTTTTTGTTTGTATTTTGTTGCTGTTATTTTGTTTTCTTTTGTTTTCTTTTGTTTTTGTCTGTTTGTTGTAATTTTTTTTATTATTTTCATTTTTGTGATAACCTGATAAATTGATTAGCGATTTAAAACAATGTGTTCGTCTTCGATGTGTGGTGATAAAAGAATTCTTTTTTAAAAAATACATGTATATAAATGTCGAAATAAAAATCGATCTGTGAGAAATATGTATTTATATCACTGAAAATGTTTACATTCAAATTATTTTTAATGTTGCAAGCGACTGACAAAATACCTTGCTGCTAAGTTTATAATATAAGTATACAATTTCATCGGTCAGTATTGCAGTATTCCATCCATATATGTACTTGAAATAAAATATATTGAAATAAAATCCAAATATCCCTTTATAATTTCCCAAATACTGAGAGGCAATGACATCAAATTATAGTTTTGAATTAAGCTGTCACCTGATAAGATTGCTTTGCCACTGTAAATGGACAATAACATTTTAGACCATATGAAGATCTTACCGCAGTCTGACGTGAATTCTTGAATTTTTACACTGCAATGTCATTCATTGAGAAAATGTGTTTGGCGCATTTTAAAACATATTTTTTTTATAAACTGTGTACCTTAAAAATATAAAACTATTTTATTGATGTACATACCATAAGATATATATATATATATATATAGTGTTTGTAAATTTTGCCATAAGGAGTTAATCAAAAGACAATTTAACAGTTTAGATGCAAAAGAAGTCGTTAGCAGATTCACTAGACAACAATATATATTAGTTTCCTATAAGCATACCAATGTTTTCTGTTTAATTTATTGTTATGTCTATGTAACAACTTCATTTAATCTCTCCAAAAATGTCGGCAGTGTATGTATGATTCTAATTTTCCTCATTACAGTTCCATATGAAATCTCTGTACTAATATGGCTACCGTCAGCTTGCTGCAGATAAACCCATGTTTTTTCTATCATCATTATGTCATGTATAGTTGTTTAATTTCACGTGGAAAAAATTTAGCGTTTTTATTAAGAGAACTTATTCACGGGTATTAAATCTAACGCAAGATAGGTTATGAATTGTCTTTCTGAAACTTCATTAATGTAAGTTATTATATTCACGGGCATTTAATTTCGCGTAATTGTCTATAACCGCGAATATAGAGAAATTAACCCCCTGCGAATACTATTCAGTTTTACAAAACAATAATTATATTAATGTAGATATCCTAAGCGTACTAAAAACTTGCCGTAATTTGAAGTTTGGTATTGCTCGTCAATACAAAAGTACTAATAATTACTGTAATGATGTAGATATTCGAAGCGTACTTTAAACTTGCAGCTATTTGAAGTTTATCAACACTTGTCAATACTAAAGTACTAATAATTACTGTAATGATGTAGATATCCTAAGCGTACTATAAACTTACCGTTATTTGAAGTTTTTAACACTTGTCAATACTAAAGTACTAATAATTACTGTAATGATGTAGATATCCTAAGCGTACTTTAAACTTACCGTTATTTGAAGTTTTTAACACTCGTCGATACAAAAGTACTAATAATTACTGTAAGGATGTAGATATCCTAAGCGTACTTTAAACTTGCAGTTATTTGAAGTTTATTAACACTTGTCAATACATAAGTACTAATAATTACTATAATGATGTAGATATCCTAAGCGTACTATAAACTTACCGTTATTTAAAATTTGTTAACACTCGTCGATACAAAAGTATTAATAATTACTATAATGACGTAGATATCCTAAGCATACTATAAACTTACCGTTGTTTGTAAATTTGTTAACACTCGTCAAAGTACTAATGATTTCTGTAATGATTTAGATATCCTAAGCGTACTATAAATTTACCGTTGTTTGAAGTTTGTAAAGACTCGTCAATACAAAAATACTAATAATCACTGTCATGATTTAGAAATCCGAAGCGTACTATAAATTTACCGTTGTTTGAAGTTTGTATTTTGTTTTGTTTTTAACGGTGTTTTACTCAACACTCATTTTTTCAGTTGTATGCAAATCTCCTTGCTAAGCTAATCATAAATCTTAATTAAATCAATACAAAGCTACAAGTTAACTGTTGTAGATATCGTGAGCTAATTATAAATCTTAATTAAACCAATACAAAGCTACTAGTTAACTGCTGTAGATATCGTGTACTAATTATAAATCTTAACTAAATCAATACAAAGCTACTAGTTAACTGCTGTAGATATCGTGTACTAATTATAAATCTTAATTAAATCAATACAAAGCTACTAGTTAACTGCTGTAGATATCGTGAGCTAATTATAAATCTTAATTAAACCAATACAAAGCTACTAGTTAACTGCTGTAGATATCGTGAGCTAATTATAAATCTTAATTAAATCAATACAAAGCTACTAGTTATCTGTTGTAGATATCGTGAACTAATTATAAATCTTAATTAAATCAATACAAAGCTACTAGTTAACTGCTGTAGATATCGTGAGCTAATTATAAATCTTAATTAAATCAATACAAAGCTACTAGTTAACTGTTGTAGATATCGTGAGCTAATTATAAATCTTAATTAAATCAATACAAAGCTACTAGTTAACTGCTGTAGATATCGTGTACTAATTATAAATCTTAATTAAATCAATACAAAGCTACTAGTTAACTGCTGTAGATATCGTGAGCTTGCTATTAAATCTATTAATGGGAATCTATATCGTAAGCCGATTATAAATCTTACTGCCTTAAATACCATTACTATATATTGTTTTCTGAATTCCATAATTACAAAACTATTATAAATGTAATTATTTCTGTATCGATGTAGATATTTTAAGCTTGTTGTAAACATACTCTTGTTTTTTATCTAATTTTACAATCACTTTTGTGACAAACATTTAGTAATCACTTCAATGCTGTAAATATCGTAAGCTAACAATTAATCTGTTAACCTTTTCAGTCACTGTTTGAAGTGTATCTTAAAGAAGTTATATTGTACAAGCTAAGTTCTACCCTAGTATTATTACAAGCAACCATTTAATTGAAGTAGTTATCATAAGCCAACATTAACTTTCTGTAAATTCTGAAAATGCTTGCAATTTTGAAAATTTTATTTAAAGCTTTATATTCATAGAAAATACCAAAAAAATTTTGTCACTTATGATGACTAAAATTAAAATGTATATATAGCTTGATATAACATCATCATTGTTACTCATAAATACTTCATAACAAATGAAAAATGGGATGTAGCTCTCTAGGAAACACCTCAACAAATATCAAACCAGAACCTGAAGGCAAATGTACCAACATAGAAATAATGATCATTAGCCTTTTGATACAAAATTATAATAATGTACTGTTATTACAATTTAAATAAGTTACACATGTTATATAAAATTTTATTTATATTCAATTTGATCATAAAATGGTTTTATTTAGAGAAAAAGAAATCCACCGCAAATATATATATATATATATATATATATATATATATATATATATATATATATATATATATATATATATATATATATATATATATATATATATATATATGCATGTACATGTGTGTATACTTACCAACCGTTGATGTATCGACAGAATATATATATATACCCCGCCCAGACAATCAAATGATAAAATAAATTACCATATTTTCGTTTACTTTATCATCACAAATACTGTAAAAGACAGCGCTAATTCATCAAAGAGAGTAATCTCAATATTTACCGACTGAAATACAAGCAGGGCATTTTATTTATCAGTATTCTTGTTTGCACAAATGGCAAACACGATAATATGACCCTTGACCCGAAAACGCTTATTCAGTTGTCCCGTTTGAAGAAATAAACGTGTGGTGTCGCGAACTGTTATAGTGATGTGACATGGAAGCTCCGCCCCAATTGCAAGCTTAAGTTTAGAGTAAATTATCAACACCGTCTGTGATATTTTCACAACAGTTTTAAAGTTTCACACTAGCTGATTAACTGAACAAATTTTCGGGATTCAAACATTATTGTTTTCATAATCATTAGTATTATTATCACGTGATCATGACTGAATTGAAATAGTGATGAAGATTTTTTTGGATTTATGTATATAACAGAACTAAGGAGTGATTTTATTTGCACGTGTAATAGTTTGCTGAATCAAAGGGTACAGGAGAGTGGTTTGTGTATTCAATTCTCGAACGAACCGATTTTAAAAGGTGATTTCTGATTTTGAATATTTCTAACGTGAAATTGACAACTCTTTAATTGATGAAACATGCTTCATCCAGTTGCTCAGCATCCAGCGCTAGCGGGAACTATGACGTCATTTTACTCTCCGTCGCATTTCCATAGCTCTTCGCCACCATCATCAGCATCGTCCATTCACACACAGCCAAATTCTCCACCTAGTGGTCAAACATCATTTTTAATAGATGATATCTTAAGATCATCACCAAATTCTGTTAACAATACGAACAGTTTTTCTGGACTTGCAAAACCTATGCCAATCAATCCTGCCGCAATACAAGCTGGAGTTCTTACTGCATCGTCTCTTCACAAACCTATGGCAATGTATGACCCCGCAATTGTGGCACAGACTGCCACAGCGTATATGCCACCACATATGACTTATACGGGTCCGTTAATTAATCCCTTATATTCCGTCCCTCTTGTACGACCTGAAATTGCCTTTCTCGAAAGACATGCTTTTGCAAAAGGTATGTGGTTTACTACTTTTGGATAATGATAATATTTTTAAAGATTGATTGCTGTAAAATTAATGTTCTTTCTTAATATATAAGTATTGCTTATTCTCTACGCTGAGTACAATTTATATATCTGTGTTTTCTGTTAGATTTTCACTTTATTCTTTACTACTTGTCTGCTACAGTCATGAATAACCTATGCAAATAGCATCTTTTGAAAAAACTTATTCATTTATATCTTATTTAGTTATGATATTTATGAATAGAGGCAGTTGTAAGGAGATATAAATTAATGAAAATATTACTGATATATTTCAAAGAAATCAAAATGGAACTTAGTCTAGTTTATGGCAATATCATATATATATATATATATATATATATATATATATATATATATATATATATATATATATATATATATATATATATATATATATATATATATATATATACTTCATGTTGATTTTATTTCAATAATATCTATTTTGCATAATATATTCTGCATTATTTTTTAATTGAATTAAGTTACACAAATTCCGAATATTTTCGGTTCACTTAAGATAATAATGATCATGATAAAAAAATCATGACAACTGGTACATTTAAGCATAATGTAATTGATTAAATCAAAACTAAACCCGGGTGAATGAAATAATTTACATATACCATTTTTAATTTATATGATATATAAAATAAATGCAGGGCGATAAAAGTGATTTTTTTTATTCATTAATTTAGATATCAAATAAAAAAATATTAATATATTTAATACGACTCTCTTATATTTCAAAAGTATTGAAATGATAAACGAATTATGTAGCAAAATGTAACAATGACGTTTAACCGAATTATAATCAGTATTCTCTAGTCAGCGTTCAGTTGTTAGTATAAGCTCTCCTTTCTTTTCCTGTCCCTTCAGATTTTGTATGGTGGCCCTTTGATGAAGACTAAATCTCCTTCAGTATCGTTTTAATTACTTGTCTATAGTCTCGTAGCGGAAACGGTGCCCCTTGATTTATTTTGTACCATAATTCCGTACCGAGTATTCATTGGCATCCACAGATAGCGATCAAAATCGCCTTATAAGTGATCAGGAAGTCGGTAATATAAAAAATGTCAATATTTGGCAATTGATCTCATTGTATGATTTACTTCTACTTAAGTATTTATCTGGACACGATTAATGATACAGTCCTAATGGGTACACACGTTGTACTTAATCTTATCAAAATGACCACACTGTATCCAGTTTACTACTGTAAAAATGAATTATAATTCCAAGCTTTATTTGCCCTGAAACAGACGCTGAGATTACAATAAAATATTTGAGCACTTGTTCACAGATAGTAGGGTATTTTGTTGAAATATATTTTCATCTGTTTATTTGTTAAGTACTTCCTGAGTTGTACAGATCTACATACAGTTAAAATTGAAAATTAAGAATCCTATAATTTTACATTTCTAGTGTGAATTTATCTAGTATATATAAGGAACTCATAAACGTATCAGTTCATTACACGGAACAGATATTTTCATCCTGGTTATTATTTGGGATACAGTTTTTTTGTAACAATACAAAAAACAATACAATAAATAGAAACAATTCATGATATTTAAATAAAATATTACAAAATCTCCTGAAAGCGCATCTTTAAGATGAAATATGTCAAATTTATCCAAAGTGGCGGTTGGTCATTTTATTTAAAAGAACCCCTAATGCTCGTGACAAAAATATCCACAGTGGCGGTCGGTCGACATTTAAAAGAATCCTATAGAGACGTACCCATAGTAGTGGTAGGCCATTATTTGAACTCCTGATCCCTGTGACATATTTTCCACAGTGGACATCAGCCATCATTTGAACCCCTGATACTTGTGTCAGATTCATCCACAATGTCGGTGGGTTACCGATTGACCCCTGATCCTTGTGACAAATTTATCCACAATGGCGATGGGATACCATTTGATCCCCTGATCCATATGACATTTGACCCCCTGGTCCTTGTGACAAATTTATCCACAATGGCAGTGGGTTACCAATTGACCATCCCCCATCCTTGTGACAAATTTATCTACAATGGCGGCGGTGGGTTACCAATTGATCCCCTGATCCTTTTGACAAATTTATACACAATGACGTTGGGTTATCATTTTAAAGAGGCCCTATTTCTTGTGACAAATTGGACGAATACAAATTATGTATTCAGTATTCGAGTCTACATTTCTTAAAAAGAGAGACAAGTTCAACAGCATAAAAATAATTTATATGTACCCGTTTACAGATGGATGAAATGAAATGACACCGACGTAACACAATGTATACGGTTATATAGTTAATTAATCAGAACATATCATTTGATTTTCTACATGTACTGTACATATCTTGAGCTGTACTGCGGTGGCGATTATCGAAACAGTGCGAGGAATAGTCATTTTCAGTAAAAATTATTTTTTGAAATAATGTGTACCTTTAAAACGCTAATGTGTCATTTCAGATTTAACAAACCATTATTGCAAAACAGTAAGACATATCATTCTTTCACATTTTGATATATCAGGGGTTATAGCGAAAAGTGAAAACATGATAATAATGAGTATCTTAAACCTTTTGATTTACCAGGGGATATAATAAATGTTAAAACATGATAATGATTATATTAAAGGGACAGTGGCATTTTTAATACTTGGATTGATATACAATAACAAAACGAGATATACACAGACATAAAAGTTCTTATATTCGTATTATTTTGTGAAAATGTTTGAGAAACCCAGTTTGGCAATTATTCACTTGCAATTAATTAATAACAGTATCATTTGTATATTCATACCACACTGGACCTAACTTTATTTTCACAATATATATAGGAATGCAAAACTTTTATGCCTGTGTATAGCTGTTATTTGCTATTGTACTACAAGTAGTAAAAGTAGAAAAAATCGAAATATTTTTGGTAAACACAGCTAATGCCGCTTTAAAGTTTTTGATTTATCGATGGTTATAGTAATGATAATGTTTCACTTTGTTCTAAAACTATTGGTAATTAAAAAGTAATATAAAATATAATACGAATATGTAATATCGCCCCATTTCATCATGGTTAAATAGATGAATAAATAAATACATATGCTCAAAGACATATGATTAATTCTTTTTAGTAAGAAGTTACATATCAATTAAAATTACACATAACATAGGACAGATAATTAATATATTGTATCCACAAAAAATTTTAAGCTACATAAATGAATATAAATAAAAGCAAAACTCGTTTAGTGATAAACCCTCCACTTCGGGGATAGCGCGTTTTGGTTTTGCTAGCCCTTCTGTTATCAGCAACAAATACTCGTTATATGTCAACATTACAAAACCTCCATCATATACTATGGCCATGTAATTATTGTTATATAAGATAAGTTTGTCCATAGCTAAATGGCTAAATTTGAAGTCGATGCTACACAACTTGGTTTTTAAAAAGGAAATTCTCTAAATATTTTTCTAAAAGATAAGACATGTAATCGCCACTCTGACGACAATTTTCTCTTCAACACTTGGTACAACGACGTGCTTCTGTTTGTTAAGCCATTCTTTATTTTTACTTGTGACTCAGTTTATCGGTCATAAAATACTGCTCATAACAAGCAAATCATTTCTTTTTCAAATATTGTAGTATGTAGAATTAAAAGTTTATTTTCACATTATTCTATTTATTTTTTAATTGCATAACGTTACCTAAGTACACGTAAAGGGATATTAGCTGTGTTTTACCAAAAACAGTTATTTCGATTTTTTTTCTACTTTTACTATTTGTACTTGATGTACAATAACAAATAAGAGCTATACATGGGTATAAAAATCTTACATTCCTATATATAGGGTCAAGTACAGTGTGTTATTTATATACAAATAGTAAGGTGGAGTTAATCAATTGCAAGTGAAAAGTGCCAAATCTGGATTTACCATGCAAAATTTTACAAAATATAGTAATTAAGGATTTTTTGTATGTCTGTGAATATCAATCTAAGTGGTAAAAGGGGAAAACACACAGCTAATGCCCCTGTAAAATATCACCAAAAAACTGTAATTCGACATTTTGACTGCAAATTTTTCATTTATATAATTTATATAAAAACCACAAAGCTCTTTCTCTTCACCCGTAATGCTCCTTAGTTTGGAATGCAATTCTGAAACAGTGGAATGAAGTGTTTGTCCGTAAGTGGAAACATTTTATCATAGACAAATAATACAAAAAATGTCATGAAATTCTGCAACAGAACATCGTTAAAGTAATATTTAATTAATCGTTCCACGATACACAGGAACGGAAGTGAAAGTAAAATCAGCTGATGATGAAACAATTGAATATTAACCTTTTATAAATGGCTCGAAGTCAATAGATTTATTTTACCATTTTGTTGTTTGGAAAATTTCTGGATCTGACTGAATAGAAAAAAGATCGTTACTTTTTGTCATTCACATATTAAAATAGGGTTAATTTTTTTTATGATTTTCTCATAAAAATGAATAAACACCTTGAGTACGGTACTCAAAATTTTAGTATATACTAAAACAATTTTTTTTATATTATTTAAGTTTCCTTCAAATGAGCAAAATTGTTCACCATTATTTACAATGTCATGTCATCAATATACAAAAAAGAATCCTGTTGCAGCGGAAATGTTGCATATTTTGTCTTAAAATCATGAAAAGTTATTTGAGCTTGAGTATTGTGTCATGTTGTCAATTTTGAATTTACTAAGAGGGTGCAAATACCAAGTTTACAACATAAACAAATGAGTAAATTTGGTGACTTCGGGCTCAGAAGCTTGTCGTGGGACAAAATTTCATCCACAAAGATTAATGAAGTGTAATGGGTTAAAATATTTTGACCTCCTCCTTATCAGTATATAATCCGAATGCTTTTATTTTGTAGCATAGACCAGTGGAATATAGTTTGCAGGGTCGAAAATATCAACTGCATTGTCTTTTCTTTGTTTTATGAAAATATCGTATCCATAAAACCACGAATACGATCGTTTCGTAGTCATACCTACCCCATGATATTTATTTCTCAAATATTTGTCATTCAATTATCGTTCCACGTCCTGCTCTATTATCTATTTTTTTTTCAAATGTTAATTCACAAAAAAGTCAACTGGTGTCACTTTACAATGAAGGGGCTTTGCCTTATTTTACTTTAGTTTTGTACATTTATCTGCATCATTTTGCATAGAGTAATTATATGTAAAACGTGACTCTATTAAAATAACGAAGTAAATAAAATATTCAATATTAAAAGTAATATATATTGTTCTTATGATATATATAAATATTATATATTAAACATGAATCGAAATCATTTTGAAATGAAAAAAATCGAGTAATGACAAAGCGTATACATGACAGGTTAGTACTGGATATGCAGATGTACAATGCCATGCTTTATAAATTCTCTGTTTTACTTTCTAAGGTTGTTAACTGATTCAAATATCATAAAATATTCTTGACATAGATACATTCTGCCCTTCCTGGCATTCCTCAATGTTGCCATCAAAAACAAAACACGAAAAAAGCAACAACAAAAAAAGGCAAAACAAACTGACGAAACACCAAGCAAATAAAAAATGGCAATGGAAAAGGAAGATACATTCAGCTATTTAGATATATTTATTTATCTTTATTTATACATATATATTCATCTATATTTATGTTTTGTAATATCTATATATAATAACGAGTCATTGTTTTGTTCGTTATATATATATATATATATATATATATATATATATATATATATATATATATATATATATATATATATATATATATATATATATATAAGCACTAAAACCAACAACTCTATTTATATAAAGCACCAAAATGACTAACGATACGGACAAAATGAAAATAAAATTTTCTGGAAGACATGTCCCTTCACCAGGACAAAACGATTAAAATAACGAACAAACATAGACATACATACTCTCACTCAAGCACCCACTCACACACACACAACTGGAGAGTGAAAGAAATGCTACATATTACAAGTACAGCGTGATGAAGCAATAAATAAATGAACATTGAAATCAAACAAAAGGATTACTAAAAAACTAAACTTAAACTACCAACGAAATGTGAATCGAACTAGATCTAAGGGAAAATAACAAGAAACTGCAAAATTTCTAAATAAATTTGATCTACAAACAAAGTCAAAATACAAAAGTCAGTCTATATATAATTAAACTTCTCAGGCTTGAGACTCAATTACAAGTTAAATCTTTAGATGGGCTACAATATTCTCCTATTACATTATATGTTTCCGTAAAAAAATTATTCGTGCAGTTTAAAAGACAGATTTATTATCATTCGAATTGTCATGGAACAGAGTAAGGTTTTGTTTAATAAAAGGAGATTCAGAAAAAGTACAAAATACACAATTAAAAATCAATAATACATAAATTATAATCTATAATATAATAACGTAGAATGTCTTCTCTTGAATGATGTATGTATAGATATGTCGCGTCAATTACGTCATTACGTCATGGCGTGACGAATGATGAGGAATTTCAATAGCCTTACATACGTCAATGACTTTTGGCTGTGTCGAGGGATCGGTTCTTTACAATAGCATACCGTTATCCTTTAAAATAGTTTTTTTACAGAAATAACGTTATCCTTTAATGGGAGTCTTTAACATAGATACCGTTAATCCTTTAAAATAGTTCTTTAACATAAATACCGTTAGGTTTTATTGGTGTTCTTTAACATGAATGCCGTTATCCTTTAAAAAAGTTCTTTAACACAAATAACGTTAGGAGGTATTTATCATAAATACCGTAATCCTTTAAAATAGTTCTTTAATATAAATGCCGTTATGAGGTATTTTACATAAATACAGTTACCCTTTGAAATAGTTCTTTAACATAGCTTTATCCTTTAATGGAGTTCTTTAACAAAATCCGTTAGGAGTTTTTTAACATAATTATTGTTAGAAGTTCTTTAACATAGATACCGTTATCCTTTAATTGATTTCCTTTACAATATATATATATATATATATATATATATATATATATATATATATATATATATATATATATATATATATATATATATATATATATATATATATATATATATATATATATATATAATGCAGTTCATAAAACAATACAATTAATAAATTTTTCAATAAAAATATTCTTTACAAAATTTACTATAAAGATGTTTATGAAATTCTATTAAAGAACATTCTTATAAGAGGTAAAACCGACAATGGGCTATTAAATGAATTCCAAAAAGAACATACTAGTCAAAACTGAACTAAGTTATGAACTTTGTGCACTTTTTTTTATGATTGTGTTTGGGGTTTGTTAAATTCTTCAAACATTATGTATGAACAATGTATCGATTGAACCATTAATTTTGTAATTTTGACATGATATATGACATCTTTTACGTAACATAGATAAAATCAAATTTATATTTTTGAAAAAGGGTGTTAACATCACTTTGAATTATATGGTAAGGTATTATTATTTAACCTTTACATTGATCAAATGATTGGTTGTCAATATCTGGATTCTTTGGTAATTTTTTCAAATAATTAATTAGGTGTTTAATATATTTCATTCATTTATTAATAACATTTAAAACTCTGTTTGCTCATATATATGGTGTCAATTTGGATCTGCATTTTCGATCTGAAATCCGAAATGGTTTTATTATTTTCTGAGTATTATATCCTTTGGTTATTGAACTTTCTAAATTATGCCATTTATCCTTGTCTATGTTATGACTGTATTAAGTTAACCTAAAAATAAAAGCAAAGACAAAAAAAAGTCTTATGCAATACTGCTATTCCGTCACTATGACTTCTAGCCCGTTTCCGATTTGGCTGAAAAATTTTCGCAACCAGTACTCCAATTCAATTAACTTTAAAACATTTGGTAACGACACAGATTACGCTTATACTGCCGATATCTATTTTAGTTGCCCCTTCCCGGAAAAGATTGAATTCAAATGTAAATTCAAAAAGTTAATATTTATTTCATCATTTAAGAATAATATGACACTGATTATTACTAGCATTGAAGTATGTTATGTGCATTTTAAACAGCACGAGTTATCCATTTATAAAGAAGTAATTAAAATTCAAACATGTATATTAAAATGTACACAGGCACTTTGTTCTTGACCATTACTCGTTATTTCTGAATATCCTAGTTTATATACAATAATTTAGCGGTATCAAAGATTTTCTTAACCAGAATGCCAATTGAGTATTCGACAATCCAGTTAGAGATTACCATTATCAAATTATCTTATTTAACCCTGATAAACTATACTTAAGAAAATTGTCGTATACACATCAAAATCCGTTTAATTCTGTAAAACCACCATGTTTATATTCAGCCCCCTTAATCAACAGAAGATACACTTAACGGGATTATCTTCTTTCTTGAAGGCAGAGGACCACTGGACTGTGAGTCCATACATATTGCAGTGAAGCAGGGGTAAATTATGATCTTCTACATCAATTAAAACTGAAAATGCAACGAATTACCTTAGCTACCCTTGCTACCGTCCTTGTAATATAGTTGTATTACATGTGCGACTCTTTGTATATCATTTAACTTATTTGAAAACTTTAAATTTATGACTGGTTACAGATACGAAACACAATCATGGGTATACAGATCACTCACACATGTGCGTGTGCCTGTGTGCCTGTGTGTGTGTGTGTGTGTGTGTGTGTGTGTGTGTGTGTGTGTGTGTGTGCGTGCGTGCGTGCGTGCGTGCGTGTGTGTCTGTGTGTGCGTGCGTGCGTGCTTGTGTGTATGCGTCCGTGCGTGTCTGTGTGCACGCGTGTTTGTGTATGTATTATGAGGTAATGCACCGAATGAAGCGACGCCAAATATTCCGAATAACTATATCGTCATTTATCAAACCTATAAGTATTAAGCTTTTTATCTTAAAAATTCATTCAACAAGTGTGTTCTCAGCGTGTGACCTCCTCTTCGTTCCGAGTGGTTGGAATATTTAGAATTAAAACAGTCAGAGGCAGTGTATTAGGAGACAAATATTTCAACTTGTTTCTCTTTCAATTTTACAATATCAATTAAGATTAAAGTCCTATCTATTGGATTGATTCCGGGTCCCGTTGGTTATCTAAATATCAATAGTGAATTGCATAGCTCGATAATTAGTAAACGTAACTGTGATCAAAGAGCTCAATTGTCTTCGATCAGAAAACACTTTGTTGAAACACAGGAATGTGTATTTCATTTTGACATGATCTATTTCAGTATTGTCATTCCTGAATAACAACTGACAAATTATAAAGTATTGTATCAGGCAGTTATACAATTTTCCCACACAATTTCGTTTTTTGCATATTCATTTATTCTTTGGTGGGTGTGTTTGTCTGTGTGTGTGTGTGTGTGTGTGTGTGTGTGTGTGTGTGTGTGTGTGTGTCTGTGTCTGTGTGTCTGTGTGTGTGTGTCTGTGTCTGTGTGTCTGTGTGTAGATGTGCGATTTTTTATATATCATATAACTATTTGTTAAATGATTTCAAAACTGTATTCAGAACAAAACATAGCATACAGTCATAAATATTATAATGCTGGCAACACGTCCAAAACTGTATATAGGATTTATATTTCAAACATAATTTTCTTTGCTAAATACAAACTACTTGCAATAAGTCCCTTAAGATAAAAGATAAAAGAAAACAAATAAACGAAACCCATTGTGATCAGAAAATAAGTTAATGAAGATATAAAAGTGATATACCGTAAACCCTAAGTTTGTCAAACATAATAGAGAAATTCGAAATTACGAAATCACACCACCAAGTGAATATATATATATATATATATATATATATATATATATATATATATATATATATATATATATATATATATATATATATATATATTGCGATAATGTCGTTATTACTATTGACAACCTGTGAAACGGTTATAAAATGAGAACTCAGGATGTTTCATAATCAGATTTGAACTCATTAGTATTTAAGTAACGCTCCTTATTCCTATTCAATCCTTGTCGGATGCCTGTTGCTTAAGATAAGTAAATGCGACATACAAATTTGGAGACGTTTTCCTGGATTTCAACAGCTACAAGGAAGCCAAATTAAAAATAAACACTTTAAACAAGTTTGTGTTAAATGGTAAACACATTCCGGCGGATGAGAGATTGTGCCTTTTTTCCTTCTTCCGTGCTTTCATTTTTACGATTATTATCATTAAAACGTTTAAGTACTTTTCCTAAAAATGGTAACTTGAAGGAAACGACTAATGTACAAAGATGAAATAAAGTGATGAACGCGGAACTCAGATTTTTCCTTTATACACCGATATATTCTCATGTTTATCGATAACTTCACCTAAATAAACGCCTAACATGGAAATAATTCCACCTTTCAACATAAAACCCCCATTTCAGATATGATATTCAAAGGATTCAAATCTGTCTTTAACTCCCGTTTCCTAAGTTGTGTGTCCCCTATGTTTTGAAAATAATTACGTTGAAACGTTTCCGAGCTTGATTAAGCGTAAATATTGCACAATAAATCACGCCTCAAACATTAGCAAAGAATTATTTTATAATATGTTTTTATTTATCTATGCATTTATTTAACATTTATGAAATGAACATCATTCTAGTTATTCTCTTGTATCATTACTATTGTTTAAAGTTATATTTTTAAAAAATAAAATGTAGTCTATCTGATTATATCAATTTTTAAAATTTTAAAGTAAACCTCTCACTGAAATGTATCTGTAGGTGGTTATATTTAACATTTGGTGTGACATCAGTCAGAGGAATGTAGCTCAAAATAATATCGTTTTTGCAATATCTTTGAAAGAGACAGTTTATAGACAGAAGGTATTCAGCGTTGTGTGTAACCCACTACTATAATTATATTCTCCTATAACATGTGTAATGTTTGTAAGAAATTACTGAATGGAAAGTATTAATAAAGCATATAATAACTTTTTTAAAAAGTTACACATGTCATTGGACACTATATAACGTAAATAGATATGTGTCCGATCGGAAATTCAATTTAGTTAAACATATCCACAAACGTTTATTTTCACTTGAAAATTCCAAACGTTCTTTATATTCACATGTCATATTTGAAAATGAATGTTGTTTGTATTGAGTATTGTAATATTAAATAAAAAGAGTTGTGCTTTTATTAGCCAAAAAGCTCATGCGCACTGTCTCAGTAAGTGCTTCATCGGGTTACGTCAAGACTGCTTTCGTCACTAAGCTTACATTTCAAAAGAATAGATGTTTTGGCAATTTATGGAATTCAACTAATCCAACCAGCGCCAAAAGGTGATCATTGAAAATCCCACGTCTCTTCTTCAAGCGCACCTTGGACAAATTGGGGGTGATTACTGAACAAACTTTCACTTCAGAATATTACTATCGATAGAACAAACACGCGTCAATAACAGATATGGTCATCCTTTTGATAAGACATAATATTGTAAATGAAGATATCAATGACCTCTCTTGGTCTGTAAACAATTAGTGGGCTCTTCCTGGCTATTGCGCTTTGTAGTTTTAATTTTATCTTTAAGTTTTCCGTTATTTAACAATTTAATGTTTCAACAATGTGACAATACGGATTCCTTTATGATAAAGTTTATTTTAGATGGTTAAATATGTCTAGGTGGTATTTTCGTTGCTTAAATAGTCACAGACCACATTATAAGAAATAGAACTTGTCGGGTATCATCATAATTTGAGTTAATGCTTTAAATCTTTGTATGTTTTTGGTTTAAAAATCGTAAAACTAACAATAACGTGAAATACTTATTTTGACAATACTTACAGATATCAGTATTTTGTTAATATATATTGTTCTATAATTAGAATTATCAATGTCACAATAAAATTCATTAAATCGAATACATGTCGACATATCTGTCGTTAACATTGCAATATATACTGCATAACATATATACTGACGTAAAAATAATAGCAGTGGTAATAATAAAAAAACAACGACGACCTAAAACAACAACAACAATAATGATAATAATAATAATAATAATAATAATAATAATAATAATAATATTAATAACAATAATAATAATAATAATAATAATAATAATAACAATAATAATAATAATAATAAAAATAATAATATTAATATAATAATAATAATGAAAATAATGATAATAATAAGTTAATAATAATAATAATAATAATAACAACAATAATAATAATTATAATAATAGTAATGATAATAATAACGATCATAATTATAATAATAATAATTATTACTAATAATACTTATACTACTACTACTACTACTACTACTACTACTACTTCTACTACTACTACTACTACTACTACTACTAATAATAATAATAATAATAATAATATATGTAATAATAATAATAATATATATGTAATAATGATAATAATGATATTAATAATAATAATAAAAAATAATAATAATAATGATGATGATGATGATAATAATGATGAATAATAATAATAAACTATAATAATAATAATAATAATAATAATAATAATAATAATAATAATAATCATAATTATAATAATAATAATAATGAAATAATAATAATAATAATAATAATAATAATAATAATAATAATAATAAATAATATAGTAATAAAAGTAATAATAATATTAATAATGATAATAATAATAATAATAATAATAATAATAATAATAATGATAATGATAATAATAAAATAATGATAGTAATAAAAGTAATAATAATATTAATAAAATAATAATAATAATAACAATAGTAAAAATAATAATAATAATAATAAAATAATAATAATAATAACAATAGTAAAAATAATAATAATAATAATAATATAATAATAATAATAATAATAATAATAATAATAATAATAATAATAATAATGATAATAATAATAATAATAATAATAATAATAATAAAATAATAATAGTAATAATAGTAATAATAATAATAATAATGAAAATAATAATAGTAAAAATAACACTGATAATAGTTATAATGAAATAATTATAATAATAATAGTAATACTTAAAATGAACAGCAACAGCGATGTTGATGATGATGATGATGATGATGATGATGATCATGGTGATGATGTTGATCATCATCATCATCATCATCATCATCATCATCATAACAATTACAATAAATTCAAAAAAATGATCATGAAAATAATAATGCATGATTTTAATAGTGCATGATTTTATGTTTAATTGCAAAAGTGTTCTCTTAGCCAATCGTTATCTAGATTAGAACATTTCCTGTGTCATAGTGGCGCGCGAACAAGTGCGTTCTTAACATAAAAGGGGGAAGTTACAAATCTTTTGGACACGCGCTTCCGCACTTTGGTTACTGGTGTCGTGTGTCGAGTTTAAATAATTATACAAACAATTGACTGCCATGTCCGTGGTTTATCATACCGGAAGCGAATACCAAATAAATTAGGTTTATTCAGGATGAGAGAACTCACCCCAAGAATACTCACCTTCCGAACAGCCAGCAATCGGAAAAAGAACAACATTGACCACTTCAAATCTTTTCTTTAATTAGTCTGTTTGTCGCCTGAAGAAGTGGATTTATTGTTTTCATATTGTTAGGAATGAAATTAAGTAAATTCTTCATCTTTGAGGTCACATTAAGAACTGCTTAGGTTACAGTTTGAAATAGTTGTATAAAATCATATTAACCATAAAGATATTGTATGCCTTCCGTTTAAAACTTGTTTATGATCAGTTTCTTGTCGAAGGGAATTATTCTTCAACTTGTGGTGTACATAATAATCTAGTAGCTAGAGGAAGTACACCCACTTATTACCTCTAATGTGATTTGATATTAATAAGCGATATATATACATGTGTATCTGAAGGAACGTGACTCATTCTAGTGAAAAATCATCTAGACCAGTGAACAAGGGAACGTAACTCTATACCTGGGTTCTTTCGCATTTTTTTCGGAATCAGTGAATAAATTGATTTGTAATTTTTCATAAATATACATATTAAAAATATATATATTAAGAATCCTCCTTTAATAGAAATTCCATTTAAATGCTTCAATACATCATTTCCTAACTTTGCTGAATTTTATAAAACTATCAGATGTTATAAACATGACAAATAATTCAGATAAGATACGAATAAATGCATGTACATAATATAGTGTCGATAAAAACAAACACATCCATGTAAAATAACACAATACTCTTTCCCTATGACTGCATTGAATTCCATAATTTGCTAAATTAGATGATAACATAAACAAACAAAAAGATTTAATCTTAATTTTATATTTTATTTTATCTTGCAGTTGGTCCTAAACCGTTTTTGTGGAATCATTTCATTCAAAGACCTATTCACAAAAGAAAAGGGGGACAGGTACGGTTTTCTAATGACCAGACAGTGGAACTGGAGAAGAAATTTGAGTCCCAGAAATACCTTTCGCCACCGGAAAGAAAGAGACTTGCCAAATTACTGCAACTCACAGAACGACAGGTAAAATATAGATATGCAATACATAAACTATTTTATTTAATTTATTTTCACTATTACTCAGCAACCCTTTGATAAATTTCCCACTATTCTGAATAAGTTTTTCATGGATGAAATCCAAATGTCGTCTGCTGCGCATGCCTACACATTATACCATCACGGGATATATATATATATATATATATATATATATATATATATATATATATATATATATATATATATATATATATATATATATATATATATATATATATATATATATTATATATATATATATAGATGCTCAGGTTAATTCCAGTTTAAAATTCACGCTGAAAATTATACTCTAATTCTATATATAGTAGTCCCTAGACACATAAATATTTTGTTGTAATACCCACTGTGAATTGCTTTGATTTTGATATTTGATATAAAAAATCTCAAAACCAAAGTATAAATTTTAAAAATGTCCAGGATACGGATACAAATCTGGTAAAAATGGTCAAACACGGACCTCTGGGATCAGGTGCCATGGAGGAGTAAGCATCTCCTGTTGACCGGTCACACCCGCCGTGAGTCCACAATCAAATCCAAATGAAACACGTGAGGAACGAATCCTCGTCACAATTGTACAGACGTTTTAACAGCTGATATCGAACAGGCAACTCAACATTTCACTTAGTGATATACAGTAATTGGACACAAAACCGTTATACCAACCGTCAACTTTGCAGAACGTTGACATCAAACGTAGTTTTCGATATCCGTGTGTCAATAACTTATCAATGAGTAGTTTACATTTGTATATAAAATGTTCATATATGGAACCTGGCATATCGGATCATTTGTGAAATATAAACTCCATATGCGGGTGATTGTGGGTTATTACTACTTAAATGTGGAAAATGTACGGTGGAAAAGCCGAAATCGTGGCGTTCGTCGTATAGCTTATTTGTTAATTTCCCGTCTGTGTTTATAGTAAGTAAAATGTCTAAGTATGAAATGTGTGTGCTTGATTTCGTTGTATCTTTAATTTGTACTTCGTTGGGATATATCGCATTGATATATGTATGAAAATTGTCATTATTAATCGACAAAACGTCGTCGATATATCTAAATGTCAAATTAAGGAACGCCGCTAGATTTTTTTTCTTTTGATTCAGCAGTTTCTGAATGAAGTCTGCTTCGTATGAATAAATGAACGGGTCAGCCAATAGGTTCCCATAGGAATGCCGACAGTTTGTTGAAAGACCACGTCTATTACAAATATATTGTCTGTTAAGAATTCCAGCATCTTTTTTATATCAACTTCAGTGTATTTATGTGTAAAATCAGAGTGATGTTGGACAAAATAGGTACCATGATAACCACCTTTAGTGACAAAAACATTTGTTTATGATGCTAAAAAGTATCTCTTTTAATTTCTATGTGGAATTGCTGTGTAAAGAGTAGAGAAGTAGTATGTTTTGATTCTGTGAATTTGAGAAAAATTGTGTACCTTCAAATTTTCTTAAAGTTGTTTAGAATATTTATGTATCCACATCTGATATATACTGCTTCTGGAATAAGCAACTGTACAGTAATGCTGAAATTTCTCCTTAACGGCTGTCAGTGTCTTGGTAAGGAGTAAAGGTAAAGGTTTGGTCGATCATTTGCTGGATCCTGCTATGTACCTCTGCTTATATGGGGTTTTGTGAAGTTTATGTATCAAGTATGAATATGGTAGCTCAAAATTGGTATCAGATGTAGGTACATCAAAAGAGC
>BROG01000824.1:200000-245000 GCA_030159075.1 Atrina japonica
TTCAAAGGATATCAAGTATATGACAGTCATAGAAACTGGCATTTCCACTTATGAACAGTTACAATATGACCTAATAAACATGAAATATCTAAAGTTGATGATGTAACGTTGACACTATGTGGTAGGCGAAAAGATCAAAGACGAAATATATTGAGTTCAAAGTTAAGAACTTCTCTAGATATTCTAAATGGATTGTTGGATAAACCCACGTAGTGAAAATATTCCACATTAAATCTAGTGAAGAGAATGAAATTAAGACAAACACATACAAACACACAACATACAAACACACACACACACACACACACACACACGTGCGCACATTCAATATATATATATATATAAACATTGTATAACAGAGAGAGAACACATTAGTATCTTACGTTTCTTTTCTAATTAATTCTACAGTTTTCACATTCTTTACCGATATCTGAAATAGGTCGTCAACTCATTTCATTTTAGTTGTTGAATTACGACTTATGTTTAAATATATCTTTAAAGGTTTAAATAACATTAGGTATATGAATTATAATTTTACAACTTTATAGATACCCAGCGAGAAGAATAATATTGAATTTAAGTATGGCATAGTACTTTATATTTAACCTAAAATAGATAAAAATGAAAGAAAATAGAAATGCAAAATTGAATAAAGTCGAATATGAAGAAGGAATAGACACGCCAACATATCCACGCATCTTTACATAGTAAAAGGAAAAGTTTATGCACTACTTTCTGTTTCCGATTTGTCAGACATTTTAATTTATATTGATACGGATGACCATGCCCTGACTGTAAAAACCTAACTGAACTTTCATATCCCGACTGTGAAAACCTGTATGGACTTTGATAGACCGACTGTAAAATCCTGTATGGAATTGGATAGACTGACTGTAAACACTGTGTGGACGTAGTTAGACTGACTGTAAAAACCTGAATGGACTTAGATAGACTGACTGAAGAATCCAGTATGGACTTAGATAGTAGAGAGACTGATTGTCAGACATTTTAATTTATATTGACACGGATTTCCATGCCCTGACTGTAAAAACCTAGATGAACTTTCATATCCTGACTGTAAATACCTGTATGGACTTTGATAGACTGACTGTAATATCATATGACTTACATGGAATAACTGTAAAAACCTTATCGACTTTCATAGTCTGACTGTAAAAACCTATATGGACTTACAAAGACTGACTGAAGAATCCTGTATAGACTTTCATATCCTGACTATAAATCCTGTATAGACTTACACAGAATGACTGTAAAAATCATGTATGGACTAAGATAGACTGACTGAAAAACCTCTATGGACTTAGATAGACTGACTGTAAAAACCTCTATGGACTTAGATAGACTGACTGTAAAAACCTCTATGGACTTAGATAGACTGACTGTAGTATCATGTATGACTTACATAGACTGACTGTAAAAACTTATATCGGCTTTCATATCCTGACTATAAATCTTGTATGAACTTACACATACTTACTATAAAATCTTCTATGGACTTACATAGACTGACCCTAAAAGTTGTATGCACTTACACAGAATGACTGTAAAAATTTGTATGCGCTTACATACTGTCATTAAACTTGAACCTACATACACTGATTGCAAAAGTTCTAAACTTCTATTAGGACTATGACTTTGCAGAATCTATATGGGCTTCCATAATTTAACTGTTTTGACCTATATGTACTTACATACACCATACCATTACTTACTATACAGTTTTATAGACTGCATGCTCTGTGCTCTGTAAATGTAAGTAAAAATGAAGAAATATCAATCGATAATCGAAACTCCATTAGGACACGACAAATTAAATGTGTAAATTATTTCAACATGAAGAAAATTGCGAATCCCAAACGGGATACGACCAGGTGTCCGGAAGGAGTCAGCATCCTCTGCAGGCATGCCACATCCATCGCAAATATTCCATGGAAACCTTTCTAGTTCGATGAAAATGTCAAATTCAATGAAAAGGTCAAGTATGGTGAAAAGATCAAGTTCAGTGAAAGCATGATTGGCGAAAGGGAGTCAGTGTCTGTGGTCGTGCTCCAGAATACTATCTAATATTCATAATATTCATAATGTTTAACAACAAAATTGACTTATCGACTTACATACACAGACAATAAATATATAATTTATATATATATAAATTATGACTATAAATATTCTGTATGGTGTACATACTTAAATTGTATGTGCTGTCCGTTTTAATCTCTTTCATTGATGTTTAATACTCATATTGAATCTTTTTTTAGCAAGTCAGACTATACAAAACTTTTCTTGAAATATTTGTCAGCGTTAACTATATAATAACACAGAGTAAATACACGTATACTGATTTCCACCATTTTGTAACATATTTTCAGAAGTGAAAGGTGAATAAAGTTATCCTTATCATTTTAATTTTTTTTCTATAATGCATAAATGCACAGGAAAAGAAATATTTTGACACCAGTAAATGTAGTTCATAACAACACACGTATTCGAACTATACAAATGTTCTTGAGAACTTTAACATTTTCATCACCACTCCAAATAGTCGGGATAAAACATCTCCGTCATCTACGGGCTACATAATCTACAAGGCAAATGCTGTTGTTTAACGTCCTATCAATTATAAGCATAAATGGAGACGTCTCCATTAAAGGTGAGGCACCGCAAATATTGACCTATTCCATGGTTAAGCGAGGTATTTGAAAGTTTTAGTCTATATAAAACATGTAGACATAATAATTATCCCAGATTTTTTATTTTTCTTGAAATTTTCCTGAAATGTGATATTGCTGCTGTATTTCAATCAAGAAATCATATCTAGAAAATCATAATTAAGGCCAGATATGCGAGATTTCATTAAAGATTTCACTAATTGGTCTTTGTGTCATTATATTGTCTTTTGTCATTTATCTATTTATTTATTTATTTATTTATTTATTTATTTATTCATTTATTTATTTAACTATTTATTTATTTATTTATTTATTTATCTATTTATTTATTGATTTGTCTGTTTGCTTAACGCCACACTCACCAAATTTTCAGTTATATGGTGGCTGTCAGTTTTAATGGTGGAAGAGAGAACCCGGTTCCAATGTACCAGGGAAGAGACCAAAGACTTTCCACAAATAAGCTGACAAACTAAGTCACAAAATCGGCTTAGGTTCCAGTGTGGCTCGAACCTTCGCTGACCAGATATCAGAGACTTCATGGTTTAAAGCGCGATGTTTTAACCATGTCAATTTAACACGTTTAACGGCTTAGATAAGTTATAAACAAGTAAAATGAAGAAGTACCAATATATAATCGAAACTCCAAGTTGACTAAAATACTACAAATTTGATATAGAAATAGTCTCAACATGAAGAACAGCTATTGCGATTCCTGGGCGGTTTGGGACTAGTGTTGTTATGAAAACATCTTGAGTTCGGCGAAAAGGTCAATCTCAGGTGAAAATGTCATCAGTTATTTTAGATTATCTGATTGATGAAAGAGAGTCTACTGTATATGGTCGTGCTCCAGAATAAAATCTAACATTCCTGAGAGGGGGAATTTATATTGTGTAACAAGATCCTCGTATCGTATATCCTTAGTGACGACTTCATGCGTTTATAATTGTAACCCTCTGTAAGCAGTTTATCCGCAAGTCGTTTCACTCTCATAATGAAACATTCATAATAGGAGCATACCCTGGCACAACGTATAAGTTGTGAAACGAAAAAAAAGGCAGGAGAAGACGGGATATTACTACTCAGGAACGGGAAGTTCGTGATATGGAAATGGAAATCGTCACGTTTGTCATAAAGGGAAGTGTGAAGATTAAATCGTAGTGTAATATGATATAAAAAATATCAGATACCAAAGTATGAATCAATATAATGTCCAGGACAGTACAGTCTATTATGTGAGGCAAGGTGCCACCGGAATCATAATCAACATAATGATATCACTATCATCAGTTCAAAACTCTCTCTCTCTCTCTCTCTCTCTCTCTCTCTCTCTCTCTCTCTCTCTCTCTCTCTCTCTCTCTCTCTCTCTCTCTCTCTCTCTCTCTCTCTCTCTCTCTCTCTCTCTCTCTCAAATGGGAATTATTTTGTTAAAATAAAACAAAATAGTTCAATCCTATTAATTTTTCACAAGCAAATAGTTTCTTTTTCGCCATATTCAATTTTGAGAGACCTTAGCACTGCGTTAACGCAAGCGTTGTCTAATCCATTGACATCTTGAAAGATAAAAACATTTATATTTATACAATAATTTGATTATTATGATTATATATGATTATATTAAATTATATCCTATATCCCTACTCAAATGTTTACTTATTTTTTTCTCAAATACACATATATAGAAAATGTTAATATAAAGAAGACAGGGTAATTTCAACTGAATCTTTAATAAAAATACTAGCGTGTGAGCACATTCTTTTGCTGGAAGTAAGTGCTAGGTGTGATGTTGTACTCGTTCATTGATAATATTGCTCCCTATCTTTAGACCTGTTCTGATTTATTTACAATCATTACACGCGGTATAAGTGGCAATACTAATGTTTGTCAATAGATATCCAAGGTATTTTATGTTTAGCTACCTGTATCCCCAGTAACAGAGTAAGCTGTATACAGACAACATCAAATAAATAGACCATCCAGTGCCCATAAACAAACAGGACTGATGTCTACAGCATGTTCACTGGAATAGTACCTGGCGACTTTATCGTCATCAATTCTACATTATAACCAATCTGGCTATCACAATGACCATCCATTTTAATTTATAATCCTGAATCCCAATTATTTAACGAGGGCATTCCAATATGAGGAGGAGTAAAAAGGTATAAAGATAAGAAAGGAATGTGCAGACATTTTTGTGAAATCTTTTCGAATGTATCGTGAAAAAAAAACAAATGTATGGAGTCAAATGATTTTCGAAACCGGAAAGAATTCTATTAAACTACATTTTACAAAAAAAAACACCAAAGATATTAACAATTAAAGCACTTTTATAATTACGGTTTATTTGAAATTCTATAACAATTATCTTTTGTCATATCAAATCGGTGTATACATAAAGTAGTGTTTTGCCAGAGTGAACTACTTTTACGTCATTCATATATAGTGTTTCTTGTAACGAATGTCATTTTAACAAAATAGATTGTGTTAAATGGGTGACGGATTATAGCAATTTAGATAGTTTGGAGAAGTAAGAAACAGAATATAAAAGTGGAATGTAGATATTATCATTCAGTAGACATGGCATCTGGAAAGATAAATGATTGTGTATTCTTTAGTCAGTCCGAAAAACGACACAAGTTATATTGAAGCACATTGCACTGCAAAACAATATATGATAAAGCACGATATAATATTTCAAACGACAGATTATATGGTCGGATATGCATCACCCCTTTACTCGTCAATGAGTTAGTGCCTCCATCACTGTTCAATAGACTGGTCATAGCAACATGATTTCACACATTTTATTATTCATAATATCATATATCTAGATATCATGATAGTTTAATAGTTAAATGCAAAGTTTTCTATATCATCCATAAGGTACATGCATAATTTTGTTTTCAAACATTATTGTCCTCAGTCATTACTTTTAACTGAGGAGATCTTTTACAACATCCTGGAGATTGATACGTTCTGTTATCTGTTATATTTATATTACCACTTATGATTATTGTTTTGCTAGCTTGTTATTCACTTTTATTCAAATAAAGTTATATTTGTATTACATTTATATTCATATTACATTTACCACTTGAACAATTTCAAAATCGTAACACATGTCAAATTACATAGAAACTATATATTGTGTCAGTAATACTTATAATTCAATCATTCAAAACATTTTACTGATGAAAAGTCGATGGCACCAAAGTTTGAAAGGACATATGGTGAAGACTCGAAGAAGGTGGGAAGAGATGCTGCTAGATTCCAGGAGCATCATGTACGGATTTTTGTTATACCAATCTTTTAAATTCTCCTATATCTATCTGTGTTGTGGGTCTCAATTACATACTAATAACAATTTATATTAAAACATTGCTCTATACGACGCCGTTTATAAGAGTAGAAAGGTTTTTCATTTTGTCCGGTTTCTCAAAAGAATATCAAATGTTAATAAAATATCCAATCGCCAATGACAAAATTATTTACCGCATTTATAATTCACATGTCCCACTAGGAATGTGTCGTAGTAACTGCCGTCCAGAAAATTATAACAAAGAAATCTAATTATAACAAAAACCTCAGTACAGCAGTGATACTAATGCCTGGTTACATGTGGAGACACTTATAAACCGCCTTCGAACTCTTCGTGTTAGAGTGTTCAAATCACAAGCGACCAGACGGCGTTATCATCCCTATATCAGGCCCATGACATGGGGGAGTAAAACGGATTCTTCCAATGAGATATGAGATCCTTTATCACGATAGGCGTCACTGTAAAAGAATCCCTACTACACTGATGAATTTTCTAGCAGTGTCCCTAATTTCTGGGCGTACACTTGTCTACATAAAAGTTAAAAATATATGAGTGAATCGAAACAACATTAGAAAAACAAGCATAATGTGTCAAAGTTTTGATATTTACATAAAGCTACAAGGCAAAATGCATTTATTAGTTTAATATACATAAAAACTGATTTTTCCCCAAATCAATAGGTTCCTTTAAGCCAAATATTTGGGCGTATTTAATGTTTTCATTTATCGCAGTAATAATAAATTGTATATGAATTGGATAATTTCATGTCTCAGTCGCAATCATATGTATTGTTTAAGTACTATATCAATTATCAATTATCAAAGTACATCTGGCGGGATATTAAGTGTATCAATCTTTCGGTACAAATGATAACAGTTGTATCACAATATATATATATATATGTAATTTACAAATTTTACGGAAGGTACATTTTTTTCAGAAATAATCTTAAGAATTTTTATATATTGCTCTGAAGTTAATTGATCTTCTGTTAACATTAAACGTTCCATCTCAAATATAATAAAAGGCTAATGGTGTATTTATGCACATAATTGTAGACGTAATGCAAATATTATAAACAGACGATAATGTATTCTATGGGCGTAATTGCTGCAGTCATCAGAAATTTAAAATTGTATTTAGCATTCATTAAATATCATAAGTGCACGTATATAATTCAGAAATTGATCATAATCAATTTCATGAGAAAGAAAACCATTTCAAGGAGGTATTTATTACTTCTTTATTATATTTGAAACTAGGGAAATAAATAATACTTAAAGACGCCAAAATTTAAAAATATATTACTTTCGTTTTATTGAAAATCTTCACAATAATGGCTTTTCAAGTGAATTTTATTTCATATTATCGGCGTTATAAAATACGTTATCAACAAGAACTGAAAAGTGAATTGAAAAATAAACATGTATTAAATTTTCACAGAATGACCACTAGATAACTGCAGTTGAAATATATCGTCAGTTTAATTTTTATTGTAATGTGTGTCATATCTTGACACGCCATTGAACTTAAACAATTATCCACTTAGTCGAGACAGCTCTCGCATTGAAATCAAATTTAGCCATTTCAATATCAATTCAAATTTTGATTTACGAGAAAATGATTTTGAATGACCATGTTTAGGAATATGACAAGATATACTGAATGATTTAGCGTTGTATATTGTAGGCTTGTTTGCAGTCTAGATACTTTTATACCATTTTATAACATTTATTATGTTCTCTCGGATATTTTAATCTTGAATAATAATAAACTTGCTGTTTAAACGTATCTATATATATATATATATATATATATATATATATATATATATATATATATATATATATATATATATATATTCATATATATATATTGCGTATGTAACAAATATAAATGGGGTACGATAAGCGTATGTAACAAATATTAAGTGTACGAAAGGAAATCCCGTAATTAGTGTCAAAGAAGTCCCGTAATTATTGTATTTTTCTTTGCATATCTAAAATATTACAATCGTTTGAAGGAAGACACTCGGTTTTTCTAAATAAAAGTTTTGTAAGTAAATTGATGTCGGAGGCCTTTATATATATATATATATATATATATATATATATATATATATATATATATATATATATATATATATATATATATATATATATATATATATATATATATATGTAATGGTGTTTTATATAGCGATTGAAAAGAACATTAAAAGAAAACATTTGTACAATTTTACAACCATTACAGATTTATATATTTCAAGGACCAGTGTCACCAGATCAATTCATTAATCAAGTTTAACTGATTTTTCAGCTCACCTTTTCCAGTAGATCTGCTTACCAGTGTTGTGCGAAAAAAGTGTTCAAAGGTACCCATCTTTGGATGGATTGAAAATCTGATTGTATCTGAGTTATTTACATGGTTGTACGATTTAAGTTTCTTATTTTCGTGCTTTTGTGAAAAAGGTCTGTCGAAATGTGATTTTGTTATTTGTTTTTATGAATTTTCAAGACTGCAGAAAGGAGTGGATCATTGATTGGTCTGATAAGCAAGTTGGTCCCTTCAATGAGGAGTTCTAACATTTCTAATATTTATTTAAAATGTTGAAGTCAGTGAATGTTTATTATCTTAAAAGTGTGGTAGTTTCCTAAGAGAAAATAATTTAACGGGAATGTTCCATTGTATTTGTAAGATACCAATACAGTTCCGGTGAGCAATGTGACACATGGGCCTCTTGTGATATCTACCTCCATCCTCTTTCTCTCTCTCTCTCTCTCTCTCTCTCTCTCTCTCTCTCTCTCTCTCTCTCTCTCTCTCTCTCTCTCTCTCTCTCTCTCTCTCTCTCTCTCTCTCTCATCGGATGAAAACACTCAGAATTCATGGTGTATATGTGTTTCTGTATTTATTGCATGTAATTTTGAATAAGGATGAAAATCTAGTTTATTCGAAGAACACTTCAGATATATTTTGAATACATGTGCAATGTTCAACGTAAGTTTTATTTTTTATGAGAAAATCGTAAGTTTTTATTTGAATGAAAACAAAACAATGTATTTTTCATTAAATTTGCATTAATTTTTTTATTTAAGAAATATTACAATTAAGCATACGGTAAAAATGATACGATAACGGTTGAATTAAAATAGTAAGCAGATTTGATGACTTCGGGCCCTGATTTTTATCAGAAAAATTAACCATACTGACACACTATTTACTCAAAAAAATATATCAAAATGACAATTTTACTTGTATGAATATTATAAACATAATACCAAAGTTATAATGCTCAAGACGATATCGTTTCTGTCAATTAGACTTCATCAGTTGAGCTCCAATTTGAAAAGTATGTGCATTTTCTAAATATAAAGTGGTATCATACAAGGCCAAATAATATCTCAAAAAGTATAGCCGAAATCCGTCTAAAACTAACCACTGTAAAAAAAATGACTATCTTAGCTTTAAATTATTTTCGAATTTAAATGGTGTTAACAGTGCCAAATGTTACTTTAGTATAAGATGAACAGCTGGTACCGAAATACCAGGTACTAGGTTTATGTATACCCTCGGGGACCCAAACGGTCCACCAGCAGTGGCAACGACCTAGTGGTTATAAATATTATAAACATAATACCAAAGTTACAATGCTCAAGACGATATCGTTGTTGTCAATTAGACTTCATCAGTTGAGCTCCAATTTGAAAAGTATGTGCATTTTCTAAAGATAAAGTGGTATCATACAAGGCCAAATAATATCTCTAAATGTATAGCCGAAATCTGTCTAAGAGTAACCACTGTAAAAATGACTATCTTAGCTTTGGACCGATAAATATCAATGAAACAAATGTATATACATTATCAAAAATATTAATAGGAACACAATGAAAGAAATACAGTGTATACACAATAACATGAAACAAAAACAGCACCCTAATTATACCGGCGATCTCTTGTACGCTTACACCAGCGAATGTACATGTGTCACAGAGATATGCCTGCACGTTTTTAAAAAAGAAAAGTTTCTATCATAATTCCATAATTATAAAGTATGTATTCGATCTACATAGAATTGAAGCAAACGCTTTATGTCATTAGAAGCAATTTCACCAACATTTGTTTTCAAATTATTGCCGCTATGTGAGTTGTACATACGGCTGGTGCTAAACTACATACTACTTACATCGTTGGCGTATCTTTCTGCAATTGAACTTTCATATGCACAAGTAGTAACTATTATAAAAGGTACAAATATCAAGTACATTTAAGATGAATGGAACAAGTGGTTAAGAAGTAGTAATATCTCGAGATATTCACTGTTACACATAATCTACTAATCCCTATCACATTTCCAATGAGAAGAACTTAATTTTGTTCCGTGTTTTAAAGTATGGAAATCTACTATTACAGAAGTTCGTGAAAATTTTATGATTTGCTTTCGCTGCATCAAGTGTTTACATCATATGAAATAATTATTTATCTATTAAACGACATATTCATTTGTTAATGGCCATTTCTATTTTCCTATCCGTTCAACTCATACATATTATTGCAATATTGTTTCCTTTAGTATTATACAAGTGCTCTATCATTAATTCTCCAGAAGATAGGATGAGATGAAAATATCTACATCGATTTTCAAAAATGGAATTTAGAATATAGAATTATAGAAAATATTCATGACAATGTCTAATCTACTATTTAGTATACCATTAGTCACTTGATGTCCTGGAAAATATTCATGATGTTGATACAGTATATGCTGACAGAGATGAAGACAATTAAAACACCCTAACACGGTGTTGTGATTGATACAATATATGATGACACAGCTGAACACGATTAAAACACCCTAACACCGCGTTGTGATTGATACAATATATGATGACACAGCTGAACACGATTAAAACACCCTAACACCGTGTTGTGATTGATACAATATATGCTGACAGAGCTGAACACGATTAAAACACCCTAACACGGTGTTGTGATTGATACAATATATGATGACACAGCTGAACACGATTAAAACACCCTAACACGGTGTTGTGATTGATACAATATATGATGACACAGCTGAACACGATTAAAACACCCTAACACGGTGTTGTGATTGATACAATATATGATGACACAGCTGAACACGATTAAAACACCCTAACACGGTGTTGTGATTGATACAATATATGATGACACAGCTGAACACGATTAAAACACCCTAACACGGTGTTGTGATTGATACAATATATGATGACACAGCTGAACGCGATTAAAACACCCTAACACGGTGTTGTGATTGATACAATATATGATGACACAGCTGAACACGATTAAAACACCCGAACACCGTGTTATGATTCATACAATAAATAATGACACAGCTGAACTAAAACACCCTGACACCATGTTGAAATTAATAAAATATATGATGACACGGCTGAACACGATTAAAACACCCTAACACCGTGTTATGATTGATACTGTGTAAGATGACAAAGCTGAACACGATTAAAACACCCTAACACCGTGTTGTGATTGTTACAATATAGAATGACACAGCTGAACACGAAAAACAACCCTGACACCGTGTTGTGATTGATTACAATAATGATGGCACAGCTAAACACGATTAAAACACCCTGACACCGTGTTGTGATTGATACAATATATGACAAAGCTGAGGACGATTAAAACACCTTGACACTGTGTTTGGAAGTTTTGATGCAAATGATCCGACATCACCTTCCGTGTACCATCGGGAAAGATACAAGGTACCTGATGTATGGTCACCAAACATTTTTGATAATCTCTGTCAACATATATACTTCAACCTATATACCTATTGGTCCAAAACAATAAAACTGAGCATTCCACTTTAACATAGGGCGGAAGTTGAAAACATATTCTTTACATTGGGTAATCTCAGATAATGAATATGCTAATGATAATAATGTCCAGTAAAAGGCTATTGCTATATAGGGTAGACATTAGTGAAGCTTATTTCTCCCTCATTTGATTAGATGTTTCGTATGACAAAGACGTGTATAAAGCAGCATTGTACAGCTTGCCTTGCATCATAATTTATACTTCCATGTTCACTGGATTTTCCCTCTTTTTACGGGGAATGATTTCCTTGTCAACATGTCATTGACAAGCTAAACCCGATATGGCGTCACACCATAATTTTTATGACGTGTAGTTCAATGTAGACCTAATGATAATGTAGTACATAACTTTATATACGAAGAACCTACATAAAATGTGCTTGAAAGATGGAGGGGGGGTCATCAAACGCCGGTGCGTTGAGAGAAAACGGAAATATCCACACTCGTATCAAGAGTCTGTACGTCCTCTCGTCAGTAGACCCTGGGATTGGACAACAGATTCTTATCACTCGGGTGGAGATTTCCGTATCCACTCACCACACCCATGTACGATTCTGTTAATGAAGAAGTGATTTGATATAATGACGGAGCGATGTTTTGATATAACACCATATCACTGCATCAACAGATGAACACATATCTTGACTTTTAGTTTTGGTTTTAATGTGAAGAAAAACGTCCTTTTTCGGTCCTTTTCAAAATCCTTTATATTTATCCCTCATGCTTTCTCTTCCATTTCACCTGATCACACGTTACGTTTTGTATTTTTGTTCGACAGACTTCGTTGTTGAAACTGTCATAACTATGATTTATACTATTTATTTTAATTTTTCATAAAGTATAAAGTTCATATAAGGACATACTAATGATTAACTGTCAAAGGAGTGTGCGTCATGTAGTTTTACAGGGGCTTATTATGTTAGTCAATGAAATGTTACTCAGAAAGAAGTGAGCCTAAACGTTGTATGTCATATAGTTTTTATAGGGACTGACTAATGTAATGATATGTAACTCACAAAGGAGTGAGCCTATATGTTGTATGTAGTGTAGTTCATATATGGACTGACTGGTGATAGACAATGAAATGTAACTCACAAAGGAGTGAGCCTAATCGTTGTATGTCATGTAGTTCTAATAGGTATAGGGACTAATTATGTTAGACAATGAAATGTAACTCACAAAGGAGTGATCCGAAACATTGTATGCCATGTAGCCTTATAGGGACTAACTATGTTAGACAATGAAATGTAACTCACAAAGGAGTGAGCCGAAACATTGTATGCCATGTAGGGACTAATTATGTTAGACAATGAAATGTAACTCACAAAGGAGTGAGCCTATACGTGTATGCCATGTAGCCTTATAGGGACTGACTGGTGATAGACAATGAGTAACTATCAAAGGAGTGAACCTAAACAGTGTAGTCACTAGACTAATGTCGGAAAACACAATGACAATAGATTGTTTGGAGACATAGAAATGTCTATATATTCTGATTTATGTTTGTACTATATTAAGCAGCACCTTTACAGGTGCACATGTAACTTGTTTTAGGAGCAATATTGACACTCCGATACGAGGTAAATGGTATGTTTTAGAATCACACAATTAAATTACATGTTACATTGTTATATATTCGGCGAGTATAGTAAAGTGCTTTAACAATTCCTCAGTAAATGGTTAATACCGTTAAATAAATTTACCTATTTGTGTATATGTCGCCAGCCGTCTTGATGGATGTGAAATGTATTACTGCACATACCACTTTTCTTTAGATAACCGTGGAAGATAACATCCGCTGTCGGTAGTGTTACCCTGCTTGCTACCTGTCTCTTTTTAACCTAGGATTAAGGTAATTGCGATATTTAATCTCGTCAAATAACCGAGAAAATATATAATATCAGTTGAATTATTTCTGATAAATTACTCTACCTTGAAAAAGGAAAGTAAATATAGCTAGACCAAGCACCTATATTATAGTTAGTTAATGTGGCATAATTGCAGACTCGGCTCCAAGATTATCCCAAGTAAATATTGTGTACAATGCCGGTTAAGATAGTTGTCAAGTTCGATGAAGAAATATTACCTTCATAATGTCCAGCGAATGTTACTCGCTGATAAAATTCTAATCCATAATATAAATGTTAGCGGAGGCTTGGTTTGCATTGATTATTCACCACTCATATTTTAAGATTTTCTAAAACGTCTCTCCGGGTATGACAAGTTGGTCCTATGCTTCTTTTTTCTATAGATTGAACCTGTTTGAAATCCATATCTAAATTATAGTGTTCATTAAATCTTTTTGTCAGAGTGATATTAAATTATAAATTGCCTTTTGCTTTTAACGGGATTACGATATGATATGCTTTTAACAAGCTTATTGGTTGTCAATGAAACCAATTAAATTAATCAAGAAAATAGTTAGTGTTTATCTTTTGTATGTTTGGTGTTTATTGTTAACTTGATAAGCAATATAACGGTTTAAGTGGCATGAAGTCTTTGTTCCCATGCAACTAAAGAACTTGGGATATACGTGACTCAAAATTATATCAAACCTTACAGCTAATGGCATTGATTAATATAGATCTTGTTACGGGACTTTGGAAATTAGAATGTATATTGGCATTAATTACAGGTACTGATGGGTGTTAGTCACATAGAGAAATACACGTTGGCAATGCACTCTGTTTCTCGCACTGTTACTCATTCTCTGTTTTTCTGTCTCGCCATTTTCTTTGTTACACTCTACCTCTTGAATTCTCATTCTCTTCTAACATACACCATTGCTCTCTAAATCCCTTTCTTTTAGACAGTATCTGCCTTTTTCCTTTTTCTTAGCCCTGTCTCCGATTAGATTTGTCGGTTTTGGGGGGAGGGGTTGTATTTGTTTTTGTTTGTTTGTTTTTGTTTTTGTATTTTTTTTTTTTTTTTTTTTTGGTTTTGTTTTTCTTTTCTTTTCTTTTTTTTTTGGTATTTTATGGTTTTGTTGTTGTTTTTTTATATGGGCGAAATTCTACATATATACAAAAAACAACGGGACAAATGATATCATACGCTGAGAGGATTACAGCTAATTAAATAATATAGATACTAAATTGTCATTTACAGGAAGTTCACAACACGGATAACTAATATTGTGAATATCAGAGAACCACAGAATCCGGGAAAGCTAGGGGTGTGTACGGAGGGGGTAAGGAGCGCTACATTGTATATATTTCGGTTGATAATACTGATAAGTTTTTTCATTAACTGTATATTGTACAACTCAACCTTAGAGGGTAGACTCTGCAAGAAGTGGTTACAGTAGTAACACGAGCACAGACCACAATCGTGTGGTTACATTGGTTACACGAGGACAGACCACAATGGCGTGATTACAATAGTAAGACGAGGAGAGATCACAATGTTGTGAATACAGTGGTTACAAGAGGACAAACCACAATGGTGTGGTTACAATAGTTACACGAGGATAGACCATAATGGCGTGGTTACAATGGTTATATAAGGAGAGACCACAATGGCGTTGTTACAAGGATTACACGAGGACAGACCACAATGTTGTGATTACAGTGGTTACACGAGGACAGGCCACAA
Source organism: Atrina japonica (assembly GCA_030159075.1). Lineage (NCBI taxonomy): Eukaryota > Metazoa > Mollusca > Bivalvia > Pterioida > Pinnidae > Atrina > Atrina japonica. The sequence continues at coordinate 215,489 of BROG01000824.1, forward strand.
TAACGTGGTTACAGTGGTTACACGAGGACAGATCACAATGGTGTTGTTACAGCGGTTGCATAAGGACAGACCACAATTGTCTGATTATAGCGGTTACATGATGATAGACCACAATGGTGTTATTACAGTTGTCACATGAGGACCAACCATAATGCTGTGGTTACAATGGTCACACGAGGACAGACAAAAATTCATGATTACAGTGGATACACGAGGGCACACCACAATGGAGTGGTTACAATAGTAAGACGAGGACAGATCACAATGTTGTAGTTACAGTGGTTACACTAAGACACACCACAATGGTGTGATTGCAATGGATGCACGATGACAGACCATAATGGCGTGGTTACAATGGTTACACGAGGACAGACAGCAATGGTGTGGTTACAGCGATTACATAAGGACAGACCACAATGGTGTGATAACAGTGGTTATGTGAGGACCGACCAAAATGGTGTTGTTATACGAGAACAGACCATTAGAAAAGAACGGTGTGGCTACAATGGTTTCACAAAAATGTGGTTAGAATAGTTACATTAGGATAGACCACAATATAATGGTTACAGCTTTTATATGAGAACATACCATAATGGTGTGGTCACAAAAATTACACGGGAATAGACCACAATGGTGTTATAACAATGGTTTAAATGAGGACAGACCACAATGCTGTGGTTACAATGGTTACAAAAGGACAGACCACAGTGGTGTGACTACAGTGGTTACACGAGGACAGATTACAATAATGTGGTTACAATGTTTACATGAAGACGGACCATAATGATGTGATAACAATAGTTACATGAGGACAGACCACAATGGTGTAGTTACAGTGGTTACATGAGGACAGACCACAATGATGTGATTATAGCGGTTACATGAAGACAGACCACGATGGTGTGGTTACACGAAGACAGACCATAATAGTGGGGAGGCAGTGGTTACATGAAGACGGGCCATAATGGTATGATTACAGTGGTTGTATGAGGACAGACCTCAAAAGTGTGTCTACAGTGGTTACATGAGGACGGAACACAATAATATGGTTAGAATGGTTACACTAGGATAGACCACAGTGTAATGGTTATAGCGTTATACCGTTCAAACCATAATGATGTGGTTACAAAAGCTATAAGAGTATAGACCACAATGGTGGTATTACAGTGGTTACATGAGAACAGACCACAATGCTGTGGTTACAATGTTTATACGAGGACAGACCACAAAAATATTGTTACAGTGGTTACATGAGGACGGGTTATAATGATGTGATTACAATGGTTATATGAGGACAGACCACAATGGTGTGGTTATAGCGGTTACACCAGGACAGACCACAATGGTGTGATTATAGCGGTTACACCAGGACAGGCCACAACGGTGTGATTATAGCGGTAAAACCAGGACAGGCCGCAATGGTGTGGTTATAGCGGTTACACCAGGACATGCCACAATGGTGTGGTTATAGCGGTTACACCAGGACAGGCCACAATGGTATGGTTATAGCGGTTACACCAGGACAGGCCACAATGGTGTGGTCATAGCGGTTACACCAGGACAGGCCACAATGGTGAGGTTATAGCGGTAACACCAGGATAGGCCACAATGGTGTGGTTATAGCGGTTACACCAGGACAGACCACAATGGTGTGGTTATAGCGATTACACCAGGACAGACCACAATGGTGTGATTATAGCGGTTACACCAGGACAGGCCGAAATGGTTTGATTACAGTGGTTACATGAGGACAGACCACAATGATGTAGTAACAATGGTTACACGAGGACAGATCACAATAATGTGGTTACACGAACGGGGACGCATCCCGAGGACTGGCCATAATTATATGGTTAGAGTGGTCACACTAGGATAGATCACAATGTAATGGTTACAGTGTTTACATGAGGACAGACCACAATGGTCTGGTTACAACAGCTACACGAGGATAGACCACGATGGTGTTATTACAGTGGTTACATGAGGACAGACCACAATGCTGTGATTACAATGCTTACACGAAGACAGACCACAATAATAATGTTACAGTGGTTACGTGAAGACGGACCATATGCTTTTACGAGGACAGACCACAATTGTGTAATTATAGCGGTTACCTGAGGATAGACAACAATGGCGTGGTAAATGAGGCTACATTAAGACAGACCGCAATGGTGTGGTTACACGAAAACAGACCATAACGGTCGGGATACAGTGGTTATATGAAGACGGACCATAACGGTGTGTTTACAGTGGTTATATGAAAACGGGCCATAACGGTGTGTTTACAGTGGTTATATGAGGACGGGCCACAATAATATGGTTACAATATAAACAAATCTCACATACCAAATTATAAATCAATAGAATGTCCAGGACATAATCCGGTAAAAATGGACAAACACGGACCTCTGGAAACCAAGAGGTGGGATCATGTGCCATGGAGGAATAAGCATCCCCTGTCGACCGGTCACACCCGCCGTGAGTCCACAGTCAAGTCCAATGAAATACGTGAGGGGTGAATCCTCGTCACAATTGGTACAGATGTCTCAACAACCGCCAACGAAAAGGCAACTCAACATTTCACTTAGTGAAACAGAGTAATCGCAAGCAGGAGACTATTATACCGACCGTAAAATTTGCGGAACGTTGACATTAAACGCGGTTTTCGATATCCCTGTGTCAATAATTTGTCAGTGAGTAGTTTACCTCTGTATATGAAATTTTCATATGTTGTACACGCCCTGGCATATCGGATCATTTGTGAAATATAAACTCCATATGCGGGTGACTGAGGAAAATTTACGATGGTAAAGCCGAAATCGTCGCGTTTGTCGTATAGCTCAGTTGCCAATTTCCCGTCTGTGTCTATATTAAGCAAAATGTCACCGTCAGTGAGTAGTTTAAACCTGTATATGAAATGTCCATATGTTAAAAGCGCACTGACATATCAGATCATTTGTGAGATATAAACTCCATATGCGGGTGACTGGGATATTACTACTAAAATGTGGAAAATTTACGATGGGAAAGCCGAAATCGTCGCGTTTGTCGAACAGCTTAGTTGCCAATTCCCCGTCTGTGTCTTTAGTAAGTAAAATGTCTAAGTATGAAGCGTGTGTGCTTGATTCTGTTGTATCTTTAATTTCTAGTTCGCTGGGATACATCGCATTGACATATTTATGAAAATTGTCTTTATTAATTGACCAAACATCATCGATATATCTAAATGTCAAATTAAAGGACACTGCTTACTTTTTCTTCTTTTGATTCAGCAGTTTCTAAATGAAGTCTGCTTCGTATGAATAAAGGAACAGGTCGGCCAATAAAGGTCACAATTGGTTCCCATAGGAATGCCGTCAGTTTGTTGAAAGACCACGTCTCCAAACTTTACAAATATATTGTCTATTAGAAATTCCAGCATGTATTATATCAACTTCATTGTATTTATGTGTAGAAGTAATTGAGGCTTTGTCTGCTGGTACCAGTACTTATTGGTCATGTAATTTATCCAGTTCGGTTACTACTTCTTGATCACTAAATAAGAGGGATAACGTGTTTTCATAGTCCCTTTATGTTTTCGAATACGAGCTTTTATCAACCATCGTGTAGCTTTTAGCCATTCAGTCAAAGTGTCTGAATCTACGTCTTCATGTTTGGCCCATCATCTGGCATAATCTTCGACAGAATTCATAACTTTTTCTTCTTTTGATTCAGCAGTTTCTAAATGAAGTCTGCTTCGTATGAATAAAGGAACAGGTCGGCCAATAAAGGTCACAATTGGTTCCCATAGGAATACCGTCAGTTTGTTGAAAGACCACGTCTCCAAACTTTACAAATATATTGTCTATTAGAAATTCCAGAATGTATTATATCAACTTCATTGTATTTATGTGTAGAAGTAATTGAGGCTTTGGCCCATCGTGTGGCATAATCTTCGACAGAATTCATAACTAAACTGAAATTCTGACGCCAATTAAAGGAACGGGCTTCCCGGTATTTAGGGTACCTTAAAATAAGATTTTTGAGGCTTTCATTTTCAACAATAGAAACGTCGCCGGTGATGACATGCCCGATAAGATTGTATCTGAAAGGAGATGAAGCACATGAACATGTGACAGTGTTGTGTAGAAGATGTCCAGGCACTGCAAAACCTGTTTGTAATTGAATAGCTTGGATGCGATGCTAGGTGTATAGCTATATGAAATGCAAGACGTGGTTTTCAATTTAAAATATGGTGGAACACAGGACTGAACTTTTTTGTGATTTAAAACATTGTTAATGTTTAAAGCGTCGATGCCTTTATTTTCAAATTTAAGTTTAAGGAAAAGACGTTTCTGTTCAGAACAGTCATCGTTTGTAACGCGTGCAGGCTTAAACAGTCTGTGATAAGCGATGTCCATTATAACGGAGTTCAGTATGTATTCTTGGGTTGAAGAATCCGTGTAAGGGTTCATTCTTGCTTCCTGAAAAAGTTCATCCAGTGGTATATTTTTTCAATTATACGCACTCTCATAGACAAGATGGAATGGTCAGGGGAGTTGAAATGTCGTTAGAGTATCTGGTTACCCCCATTATTAATCTCGAATCGATGACCAGATACTCTTTTATTTAAGGGCCCCTTAGTCTCGCCAACATAAATCAAACCACACAAGGTACACTCAATTCGTAAACAACGTTAGATGATTTGCAATCTAGATGATCCCAGCTTCTGGTGTTGTAATGCTTATTTGTCAGATTGCTGGTGAAAACTTGATCAGTTATTAATATATGACATGTTTTACAATTTTTGAAAGAACATTTTAAAACTGTTGGTATTATTAGAAAATGAACTATCAAAAATGATAGTTGAATCTGACAATTTTTTATGGGAACATAAGCATTATTTTGTTTATACCAAAACTGGTTTACACCAGGATAGACCACAATGTAATGGTTACAGCGTTTACATGAGAACAGACCATAATGGCGTGGTTACAAAAGCTACACGCTGATAGACAACAATGACGTTATAACAGTGGTTACATAAGGACAGACCACAATGCTGTGTTTACAGTGGTTACACGGGGAAAGACCACAATAACATGGTTACAGTGGTTACATGAAGACGGACCATAATGATGTGATTACAATGGTCACACGAGGACAAACCACAATTGTGTGATTATAGCGGTTACACGAGGACAGACAACAATGATGTGGTTACAGTGGTTACATGAAGACAGACCACAATGGTGTGGTTACATGAGGACAAACTACAATGGGGAGATCGCAGTGGTTACATGAGGACAGACCATACTGATGTGGTTACACGAGGAGAGACCACAATGGTGTGGATACACGAGGGCAGATCACAATGATGTGATTACAACGATTGCATGATGACAGACCACAATGGTGTGGTTAAAGTGGTTGTATGAGGCTAGACCAGAATGGTGTGTTTACAGTGGTTGTAAGATGACAGACCACAATGGTGTGGTTACAGTGGTTGTAAGATGACAGACCACAATGGTGTGTTTACAGTGGTTGTAAGATGACAGACCACAATGGTGTGGTTACAGTGGTTGTATGAGGACAGACAACAATGGTGTGGTTAAAATTGTTGTACGATGACAGACCAGAATGGTGTGGTTACAGTGGTTGTAAGATGACAGACCACAATGGTGTGGTTACAGTTGTTTTATGAGGCTAGACCACAATGGTGTGGTTACAATTGTTGTATGAGGCTAGACCACAATGGTCTGGTTACAATTGTTGTAAGATGACAGACCACAATAGTGTGCATACAGACCACAATGGTGTGGTTACAATTGTTGTATGAGGCTAGACCACAATGGTGTGTTTACAGTGGTTGTAAGATGACAGACCACAATGGTGTGGTTACAGTGGTTGTATGAGGCTAGACCAGAATGGTGTGTTTACAGTGGTTGTAAGATGACAGACCATAATGGTGTGGTTACAGTGGTTGTATGAGGACAGACAACAATGGTGTGGTTAAAATTGTTGTAAGATGACAGACCAGAATGGTATGGTTACAGTGGTTGTAAGATGACAGACCACAATGGTGTGGTTACAATTGTTGTATGAGGCTAGACCACAATGGTGTGGTTACAATTGTTGTAAGATGACAGACCACAATGGTGTGGTTACAGTGGTTGTATGAGGACAGACCACAATGGTGTGGTTAAAATTGTTGTAAGATGACAGACCAGAATGGTATGGTTACAGTGGTTGTAAGATGACAGACCACAATGGTGTGGTTACAGTTGTTTTATGAGGCTAGACCACAATGTTGTGGTTACAATTGTTGTATGAGGCTAGACCACAATGGTGTGTTTACAGTGGTTGTAAGATGACAGACCAGAATGGTGTGGTTACAGTGGTTGTATGAGGACAGACCACAATGGTGTGGTTACAATTGTTGTATGAGGCTAGACCACAATGGTGTGTTTACAGTGGTTGTAAGATGACAGACCAGAATGGTGTTGTTACAGTGGTTGTAAGATGACAGACCACAATGGTGTGGTTACAGTGGCTGTATGAGGACAGACCACAATGATGTGGTTACAGTGGCTGTATGAGGACAGTGGCTGTATGAGGACAGACCACAATGATGTTGTTACAGTGGCTGTATGAGGACAGACCACAATGGTGTTGTTACAAGATTGACTTTTCCCGGAATTCAGTACCAGTTCAAAGTGGGTTGGAACACTCACTTGAGATGTAACATAGTGTGTATAAATAACGGTGATTTAAGCACTCGGGCCGTGAATTCCTCCCCTAATCTTAGTCAGTTATATGGGACAAATGTTTGACAATACATGATCATTTATACTAATACTTTCAATTAATTAAATTACAAAAGCAAATAACTGTTAATTGCACGCTTGCTTTGATTTGCTTGATATATCAATTACCAGAATGAACGGGTTGTACCAATAAACCTTGGGATTTTTTTAGATTTCCTTTTACAGTAAGCAATGCGATTCAAATGACAGAAAGGAACATTGTACTAAAATAATTATAAACAGAATTAAGAACAAGAGTTTACTTTGTAATGAGTAGAACCACTTGACTAACAACAACTGCACGTGTATATTAGAACAATGCGCTTACGATTCGCAAAGATTTCTCATCATATAATTAACAATGAGTAAATATAAAATAAAAGGCATACACTGGCCTTGAAACACGAGCAACACAGAAACCATTACATACACGACCATATACTGTCTGTTATTATATAATGGCTGACAATATGTTCTGTTGAACATCCCATAATACTGCAAAGGTATACGTAGCTCTGTGGGGCGAAATATGTATTCTGTAGACAACATACCTCACGAGTTCAAATGTCTGTTAAAGTTATTATAAATTTGACAATTTATTGTAACATATCCTCAGATGGCATACACGTTTTGAACATCTATATCATATGAACTGAAGATTCTAAAATAATGGTTATGATATTCTAAGGTTTATATGCCTCTCTCTCTCTCTCTCTCTCTCTCTCTCTCTCTCTCTCTCTCTCACACACACACACACACACACAGACATATATATATATATATATATATATATATATATATATATATATATATATATATATATATATATATATATATATAATTCTTCTCACTTCACACTTGTATAGCCAAAATGACAGGGATAACATGCAAATTACAGAAATATGTAATTAACAGGAATAGTTTCTTTTAGTGATGATGTATCTTTATCTAGTCCATTTATTTGTATAACACGGTTATAAACATCCTAGATACCCTATAAGAGGATTCTCACTAAGCGTTAATCTTTAACTATGCAATATAAAGGAATATTTAACACATCAGAGATAGGAAACGAATTTATGTTTTGAATTGAATGCAATTATGTGGAATCGAATATATATATATATATATATATATATATATATATATATATATATATATATATATATATATATATATATATATATATATATATCAACGCCGAATTTAACACAACTGGTTTCATAAATAATATCTGTTTAATTAAGTTTTGATAACAAGTTATTTGTTGATTGAATGAAACCAGTTGAGTTAAATTAATTCGGCGATATGATATTTTTATTCATTAAGTACTTGTGTGAATTACTTTAAATATTTTTGGATCTTTTACGAATAATGGTGTATCTATCCCCTTTGACCAATCAGTCTCTTTGTTGGTTATTTACTGTTTAATTCCGATAACTGGCCCGAAGCAAACAAATAGAAAGGGACTGGGCGGGCTAAACCCTTTCAAGAAAAGGAAAGCATAAATCAAAAAGGCATTCGCTTTCCAGGGGGATTCTTGGCATTCGTACATCCTTGAATAGTACGGGACCGAATTCTTGCATTTTCTATTTTCTCTTTAGGAATTTTGACTCAGTTATGTTGAGTACGACCAAGGCTATTTCCGAGTGTTGTTAGTCCCTTATAGTGTGCCATGTTCAAATGGCATTGTTGTATGATAGAAAAAGCGATAAATAATGATTGCTGAACATGGACATATCAAGCGAAAAATTGGGAAGGAATCCGACTCACATTTTTGTCTTTTACAGCCATGAAATTGGGTTCTTGTGCAAAATATACATAAAATTACATGGTAAAGTGAACATATCCGAGTTTTAACTCTAGCCACCACCCCATCTGGATCCGAGTAGTCGATTCAGGTTAGCTAAAAAGTTAAATTTCGTTCGCCCTTCGGTTCAGATGAGCTAAAAATCACGATCGGTCTAAATATTATCACTACCGGAACTACTTTGTACGCTGATTTGTTTGCAAATTGCCCTGAACTGGACCTGGTATTTGACGCAATTTGATTTTTGTTTTCAAGTCGCGATGACCCCGTCCCAAATCTAACACAATTTCAAACATAAATTCAATGCGTTTTAAGATTGTACCAAGTTTAACGCAATTCGATTTCTTCAGCATTTCCTTTTCAATATTGGTTGTTAAACTTATAGTTAAATTATCAAAATTAAACGATGACTTTTAGTTACATCGTCAGAATTAAACAATGACTTTCTGTTACAGCGTCAAATTTAAACGATGACTTTCTGTTACGGTATTAAAATTAAACGATGACTTTCTGTTACGATATTAAAATTAAACGATGACTTTCTGTTACGGTATTAAAATTAAACGATGACTTTCTGTTACGGTATTAAAATTAAACGACGACTTTCTGTTACGGGGTCAGAATTAAACGATGACTTTCTGTTACGATATTTAAATTAAACGATGACTTTCTGTTACGATATTAAAATTAAACGATGACTTTCTGTTACGATATTAAAACTAAACGATGACTTTCTGTTACGGTATTAAAATTAAACGACGACTTTCTGTTACGGGGTCAGAATTAAACGATGACTTTCTGTTACGGGGTCAGAATTAAACGATGACTTTTTGTTACAACGTCAAAATTAAACGATGACTTTCTGCTATGGTATTAAAGTTAAACGATGACTTTCTGCTATGGTATTAAAGTTAAACGAAGACTTTTTGTTTCATTGTCCGAATCAAACTATGACTTTCTGTTACTTCGTCGGAATCAATCGACCCATTTTATTTACATCGTCAGAATCAATCGACCCATTTTATTTACATCGTCAGAATCAAACGATACATTTTAGTTACATCGTCAGAATCAATCTATGACTTCCTGTTACATTGTCATAATAAAACGATGAGTTTCTGTTACAGCGTCAGAATTAAGCTTTTAGTTACATCGTCAATATAAAAGGATGCAATGACTTTCTGTCACATCGTCAGAATAAACTTTTAAGTAACAGCTTTATATCTATCATTACATGACTTCCACGTAAACAATCTTCCATGGTAACTTTTAACTTATCGGCTGTCGACATCTTTTATTTTGAAGGTCGATTCAATTACTATTCTTGCTACAAATAAGTGACTATGTGAATAATCAGCGTCATTATCACTTGATATAAGACTTAGTATAAGCACTGAAACTGTAATTAACGAGAACGAAGGAGAGACAAACAATACCTAAACCACTTATCCACGCATCGCTTTACTTATGGCGTATAACAATAAGAGATTGCCCTCGAACAGAATTTGCTAAAGCAATATCAAGATAAAACTTTGTAACTGGTATTAAATTATGTCAACGAGAAAAAATAATAAGTCTAAATCGTTATTTTCTAGTTACGTCGGAGTCATTTCCCTTGTTTGTGACTCTTTATATTGATACGTACATAAGGTAATTCGATGTCGATAGTGGTGAGTTAAGAAAATATATTCTACGACAGACCGTTGAATCGAAAAGCATTTTAATTGACGTTTCCCCGACTGATGAAACTTCTGATTAGAACGTTAGTGTCAGTTCGTGGACGAAATTGACGACGACTGGTCACATGCTATTGTTATGGTTTTATCGAATGCTTTTTATTAAGAACTAAACATGTTTCAGACACCAGGGAGCGAATTACTCCAAAACAGGGCATTATAACCATTCGTTAAATCTCCCAGTAGCAAATGGTCGGACGTTAGTTCATTAGTTCGAAGAATTACTAAATGCATTGTACATACAACTGAAATGAATTCTGTACCAATACTTTCGATTTTATATAAACACATACTAGGAATATCAGAATCGTTTATTGTATAAGCTCTCCAAAATAGCAATATATTCTATAAAACACCTGTAGAAAATGACAATGAATTGTAAATATATTATTGGACGGAACTAGAAATATGTTGGCACTCCAACAAGCGGAATTAGTCTTTCAACCTTATTATATAATCTAGATTATTAAGATAAACATCAATCACAATTTCCATTCATGATAGATACTAGCAATTATATAACATGAATTTGACAAAGAAACCAAAGCAGACTTTCATATGGTAGTTGCTCGTTCAGATTATTTTGATTTCGATTTATTTAATTTTTTATTACCATAAAATATTACCATTCAACGATACACTTGCCTCGTAGCTCATGTCAAGAGCCATATCGTATACGCCACTTTTTTAATTTACTGAGTTCAATCCATACGAACACACCATATTATTGGTACTGTAGTTTTGTTTTAAGTTGATATATTTATGGTCAGTTGATAACTTATTACTTTACTGTTAATAAAATCATGACCTTATTACTCCCGAGTATGTGAACTAAAAATCTTCAGAGCTCCCAAGATTACCGGATAATAGTTCATTAGTTTAATCTATGATCCAGCACCTTCATATATTTCCACTGGAGGTGTATTAAATGAGCAAGTGGAGATAACTCTTATAACTATTGTAATATTCATATTTGATATACACGAGAAACTTACTGTAAGGGCAATCAATCAATATCTTTCTCAGTCTTACTTGAATTTTATCCTTCATTTCATAATAAAATTATCAGAAACAATTATAATAAATATGTCCATATTAAAAGCATTCAACTACCAAACCCAATACTTATTGAATATAATTCATCAAATAACTCAAATAACACATCCGCATGCAACGAAATCATTGTAAATCAGTTAGTAATTTGAATAACTGCATAATGAAGCAATATACATGCATTTCAGTAAGTAAATAATTAAATTTATAAATTAATGTTATACAAATATCTTTGTTCAAATGTCTCGATGCCACACTTTGTTTCTGAAATAAAATAACAAAACAATAATTGAAAACTATATCTTGAATGTTATCTTATGCCACACTTAACAAATTGTCTTACCTGCTTTATTTTACTAAGAAAATTTTAAAACGAAGATTAAAAGTATAATGATACACAAATAGAATATCTAACGGATGAACGCTTGTCAGAGAGTGCATTTATTGTTTTTCAATAGTTTTTTTATTAATTATTTGAACCCATTTTACAATTCATCTTACCGGGTCAGGAAAAGATGATAACATGATATGGTTATATGAAGAAAAGAAAATTATTTATATCTTTCAAAGACTTAAAGTTTAAGTTTTTTATCACAAGTGTAATCATTATGATATACATTGTACATTTTAACAAAGATACAAACTTGGTTTTTGTATTTCCAGAGCTGGAATTACAAATATATATAAGTACATGTATTTACATCTTTCAGAGATGTAAAACTTTAAGTTTTTATCATAAGTGTGCATTGAAAATTTTGGTAACAGAACAATAGAATAGCGAATATTTATTTGTCACCCAAACAGCATTCATATTGACAATAAATGCACTCTGACAAGTGTTCGTTCATTATATTTACATATCATATTTTTCATATGGAGAAACAAAATAATAGGAATCGATATTTTTCGCCTTAAACATAATCAGTCTCATCTTGATGTAACATCGAAGTTCAATATATATATATATATATATATATATATATATATATATATATATATATATATATATATATATATATATATATATATATATATATATATATATATATAATATATATATATATATATATATATATATATATATATATTGGTGTGACGTCATGTAATGAATGAGAATAAATGTCTGTGTAACGTCATTTGAGGAACTCTCATTATAGCTGATATATATGTCGTCTGGATTATCAGCGAAACTATGGGACACAAGTGCGGGAAATATAAATATATTATTATGTTGAACTCGAATGATAAATTTATATAAAATATTTATCAAATTATCAATATTTACCTGTTTCGACCCATTTTCTTTGACAATGAATTCCTGAAATAAGATATATTCAAATTAATCTTTATCAAAAGTGTCAATGGTAAGGTAATCCATTAAACACAAAGCAGATACTACATACATTGATCCCTTATGGATCTCTGGGAAAACAAAAGATCAGCTCGGGTATCAGTTGTAAAACATACAGTCATTACATCGACCAAAACAGTTGTAATAACATACAAGGTCATGATATCGAACGTTCAAAATAAGATAAGGTTATTGTACCGGGCGGTAAAGCAGTTGTAATAACACATAAGGTCGTTATACAGCGCGGTATAACAGTTGTAATGACATACAAGGTCATGATATCGACCGTTCAAAATAACACACATTGTCATTATACTGGGAGATAAAACAGTTGCAATAACACATACGGTCATTATACCGGGTGGTAAAACAGTTGCAATAACACAAGGTCATTATATCGGGTGGTAAAACAGTTGCAATAACACAAGGTCATTATATCGGGTGGTAAAACAGTTGCAATAACATATAGGGTCATTACATCGGGTGTCAAAACAGTTGCATTAACACATAAGGTCATTATATCGGGTGGTAATAAAGTTGAAATAACACATAAGGTCATTATATTGGACGGTACAACAGTTGCAACAATACATAAGGTCGTTATACCGGGCGGTACAACAGTTGCAGTAACACATAAGGTCATTATATCGGGTGGTAATAAAGTTGAAATAACACATAAGGTCATTATATTGGACGGTACAACAGTTGCAACAATACATAAGGTCGTTATACCGGGCGGTACAACAGTTGCAGTAACACATAAGGTCATTATACCGGGCGGTACAACAGTTGCAACAATACATAAGGTCGTTATACCGGGCGGTACAACAGTTGCAGTAACACATAAGGTCGTTATACCGGGCGGTACAACAGTTGCAGTAACACATAAGGTCGTTATACCGGGCGGTACAACAGTTGCAACAATACATAAGGTCGTTATACCGGGCGGTACAACAGTTGCAGTAACACATAAGGTCGTTATACCGGGCGGTACAACAGTTGCAGTAACACATAAGGTCGTTATACCGGGCGGTACAACAGTTGCAGTAACACATAAGGTCGTTATACCGGGCGGTACAACAGTTGCAGTAACACATAAGGTCGTTATACCGGGCGGTACAACAGTTGCAGTAACACATAAGGTCATTATATCGATATATCTATGTATGCTGAAGTTGACAAGTGAATAGGATCACAAGCACTCAAAATTACCAGTTGTCAGAACGCTAAATATTGACTGCGTCAAATTAAATCATATTATTGTTTGTTGTTGTTTAACGTCCCACTCAAGAATATTTCACTCATATGGAGACGTCACCAAATGCCGGTGAAGGGCTTCAAATTTTGGCCTATGCTCGGCACTTACGGCCATTGAGCAGTGAGGGTTCTTTAACGTGCCGACACCTACTGTGGTACTGTGACACGGGACCTCCAGTTTTTACTGTCTCATCCGAAAGACAGGAAACCAACCTGCCGCCGGCGGGACTCGAACTCACGACCTCACGATCCAGAGTCGAGCGCGCTACCGACTGAGCCAGGCCGGCTTTACAAATCATATTAAAGTATATATAAGTATATTACTCTAGAGGTTTGTGATAGCTAATCATAGTATTAATGGAATGAGGGTATATGGGACACCGAATGAGATGTAAATTTGACATATACGGACCTCTAATAATTCAAAGTTGGAATCATGTGCCATTGAGGAGTAAATTTCCACTGTAAAATAATTGACTGAGGAATGAATTATCGTCGTAATTGGAAAAAAAGGGTCTAACAACACATCAATACAGAGAAACGAAAACCACTTAGCAGGTTATATAAAGGTTCGTTATGAATATCTTAAGCACGCACATTCATGACAACTAACCTTGATGATGATGATATATTTCTGTCATAATTGTTTCTTCCACTTTCACTGTAAAAATCACAGAAAATAATAAGAAATTCATGTAAATACAAATTCAAATATCCTATTCATATTTCGCTGCCCCCCCCTCTCTCTCTCTCTCTCTCTCTCTCTCTCTCTCTCTCTCTCTCTCTCTCTCTCTCTCTCTCTCTCTCTCTCTCTCTCTCTCTGAAACATAGGATTACCAATATAAGAGTAATCAATTATGGTAGAAGAAATAGGACTAACCCGTCTACAGAATCCATCTCATCACAGTAATCCACGTCCCTAATAAGGTTGGAGAGTTTGGTACCGAAAACAGCAGTAGGTAGCAAAAAGAAAATGCTCCAACCAATGGAGAACCAAAAACCATTCTAAAATAAAAGAAATAAACAAAAGTATAAAATTAAAATAATCGATCTTCAGTATCTAATTAAATACCTTGAACTAACATTGACGTATCATATTTTTATAGGAAGTAACTCTTGACGAATTTTAACATAGTCATTCACTTCGCCAGCAAACATGTACCTTTATAAACATACAAAATGACAGATAACAATGTATTAATCATTCGGAGGTTAATAAGACAATGAACAAATCTGGTGAACATTTGATAAACACGGACTCTTGAAATCCGGAGGTGGAATCATGTGTCATGGAGATTTCAATATGATAAACTTCGATTAAAACATTGTTAGGTCGTTGTCAGGGACAGATGTAGTCATACTCTTCTAATATGAACTCAGTATATCATTTTATCCATATAAGTATCGAGAAACCGCAATGGCGATGAGAGGTCATTCACTTTCAATATGAACGCAGTCTATCATTTTATACAACCTATATATCAAAGAAGTATCGAAAGACTGCAATGACGAGAAAGGTGTAGTCATTCTCATCCAATATGAACCTAGTGTATCAATTTACAAAACGTTTATATCATAGAAGTATCAAAGGCGCGCAAGTTCTGTTAGTTACAGGAAGAAAAGTTATCACAGTCATGGGACATTTTTTAGTATTTTTGTAAGATGTGATTATGAGATATGATTTCATCATCTTCCATCGTGATTTTCGTTTGATTTCCATTTATATGCTCGACTGCTGATGTATGTAAGTGGATTCCGGGTCACATATAAACAATTTACATTCAAAGATAAAAACAAATCCGTCGTTCAGTATAAAAAAGTAGGAGTCTTTTTGGACGACGGGTAAATGTCCTTAGTCCCGTGTCCAGTTAGGCATAACATGTGAATAAATGACCGATTGCATTTGTGAGAGTTCACAACACCTTTAAAATGATCATCTCAATATAAGTGAGAAATTATGTCTGGACGTAAAGCAAGAGTAATACAAATATCAATTCTCAGAAACAGTTAACTCAGAACAGAATACCCAGTAATAACTAGATTGAATTTGTTTGACTAAAGGCAAAACTATACATCACAGGCGTGAAGAAAATTGACAAATTAATACTCACAAAAGAATCAACACAATATTTGCAAACTGATACATCGATAACAGAGTTGTACAAGTTCCACACTGGTCTGCACTGTCCGAACTTATTTCTAACCTGTAAAATGACCATGTATAGTAAACATTATGTAAAGTAAAACAATTATGTAAGGTAAAAATTACAGTACATGTAAAATAATCATAAAGGAAATTGACAAATATATAAAAACAATCCAAAAATATAAATGTCTTTCTTTTCAAAAGCACGTAGCTCACTTTCAGAATATGAGATCCTTCAAAATAACGTGTCCGTATCACGCTCGTTTGATGTACCTACAACCGATACTGATTTTGAGCTACCATATTCATATTAGATAACTAAACTTCATAAAACCCCATATAAGCAGAAATACATATCAAGGTCCAGCAAATGTTAAACCAAACCTTTACTCCTTACCAAGATGATGACAGTCATTAAGGAAAAACTACAGCAATACTGTATAGTTGCTTTTTCCAGAAGCAGTTGAAATCAGATTGGATACTTAAAAATTCTAAACAATTTTTAGAAAATTTGAAGGCACATAATTTTTTTTAAATTCACAGTATCAAAACATACGACTTCTCTACTCTTTACACAACAATTCCACATAAAAAATAAAAGAGAGACTTTTTAGCATCATAGACAACTGTTTTCACTAAAACTGGTACCCAAAAATTTAAATATCTAGTAACTGCTTATCATGATACTTACTTTGTCCAATACCACTCTGATTCTACACATAAATACACTGAAGTTGATATAAAAAAAGATGCTGGAATTTCTAATAGACAATATATTTGTAATGTTCGCGAAACGTGGTCTTTCAACAAACTGTCGGTATTCCAACGGGAACCAATTGTGCCCCTTTATTGGCTGACCTGTTCATTTATTCATGCGAAGCAGATTTCATTCAAAAACTACTGAATCAAAAGATGATAAAGCTAGCGGTGTCCTTTAATTTGACATTGAGATATATCGACGACGTTTTGTCAATAAATTTTCATACATATGTAAATACGATATATCCCAGCGAACTAGAAATTAAATATACAACAAAATTAAGCCCACTCGCTTCATACTTAGACATTTTACTTACTAAAGACACAGACGGGGAATTGGCAACTAAGCTGTTCGACAAACGCTACAATTTCAGCTTTCCCATCGTAAATTTTCCACATTTAAGTAGTAACATCCCACAGTCACCCGCATATGGAGTTTATATCTCACAAATGATCTGATATGTCAGTGCGCTTTTAACATATGGACATTTCATATACAGATTTAAACTACTCACTGACAGTGATATCGAAAACCGCGTTTGATGTCAACGTTCCGCAAATTTTACGGACGGTATAATAGTCTCCTGTTTGCGATTACTCTGTTTCACTAAGTAAAATGTTGAGTTGGACATCCTAAAGTTTTAAACTTTGGTATCTAATATTTTTCATATTACATCGTTATCTCTCTCTCTCTCTCTCTCTCTCTCTCTCTCTCTCTCTCTCTCTCTCTCTCTCTCTCTCTCTCTCTCTCTCTCTCTCTCTCTCTCTCTCTCTCTCTCTCTCTCTCTCTCTCTCTCTCTGACTTAGATATACTTACGGTATCAACGGTATCATGGAGAAAAATATCAACAGTATTAAATATGCTATCAACAAATGATTTTGCAATCTGAAAATATAAATATATGTTAGGATCTTAGAAAAAACACACGCGTGCGCGATAATTATAAAATAATACAGAATTTGTCAAATGCGTTAGAGCCTGCAATATTCATATCTTCATTTTGATCCGGGCAATACCTGTAATAGCTTAATTGTTTTATCTTTGAAATACATCTCAAAGTCAAATGTGCATACCATCAACATAGGTCGATAATTGTAAAGATGTTATTGTTAATCATTAAAAGTTTTATGTATAAATATATAATATCATAGTATAAAACATTTCTCCTGAAATCTGAGATTTTGTCACAAAAACTACTTATTCTGCCTTTAAAATTGCATTTCTACATCACGTATAGTTTTAGACAATTATCTATTTAAAGGCACTGTCATAAACCATTGTATGTTGCCATAATGTTATGTTCGTCCAGTTTCTTGACTAAATTGATTGGTCTAATATATATATATATATATATATATATATATATATATATATATATATATATATATATATATATATATATATATATATATATATATATATATATATATATATATATATATATATTCACCTTTGCCATTCCGGTTGTTTGTAGGATTGTTGTTGCGTTGTTTAACTGCTGCGTTACTGCTGTCACAAGGTTCTGTAAAACGGAAAGTGTATCAGCGATGTAAACTACAGAATACAATCCACGACAAATCTGCTTAGGTTCTAAATTGTCATAGAATCTTCAACCAAAAGAGTATATGTCAAATAGCCCCATTAAAATTATCCCAAAACGACAAAATCAATCCTAATGCTAAATTTATTTCAAAAATATGTTTCAATAGTTTGATATTTAACTGTTAATTACCTGTTACGAGGTACATTACTGTTTCATCAACATCTGTAAAAGCGGGGCCACCAGTGAAGTGTCAGTGTTGTGGATCCCCGGTCTTGTGTAAATAAACTTTTTTTACATGCTAAATAACATTGTTTTAAAAGATGGCCTATTAGCAATTTTACAACAAAAAAAACATCGTCGAGATGATTTCATATTCCTCTGAATATGACCTTACTAGTATATAAATGCTTATTATATGACTTTACAAAAGCCCCTCTACCAATCATATTCAAATGCAATCTACATAACATTTCAGTGACCTTTTCTTCAATTCGCCTTAAAATGCTTTGAAACAATTTCTGTCTTCTCTTAGAAGAAGTTTGTTCAGTTGCCCAAATAAAATGGGTATGTATTTAAAATTGTAGTAAAATTATGGTAAAATTGGCATCTTCATTGCTTATATATATATATATAAAAACAACATACAAGGGAAATATAACACATGGGTGAATATAATTAGATTATTATTTGATATATATATAATCTAGTTTGATCTATAACAAAGGTAATAGAATAAGAAATGATCTTATTTAATGTATTGTCATATTATGCTCTTTTTACCATCCATATATGTATAGAAAAATAATTTTTCGACAACCAAGTAATTAATCACTATAGAGACCATTGAGGAGATATTAAGAAGATTTTCTATGACTTATATTATCATTATATGACCACATTGAACATACCCTGATCTTGAACCCCTATTCCCAATGTAATAAATCTAAGAATTTAGAGTGACTTTTATTGACTTTCTTTACAGTAAATATAAGTATTGAATATGATTTTATGAAACAAAGCACATTATCATTAATTAGCCATAATAGCCCCACCAAGACTTTACACCCTACTCTCAGGGTAATATATTTTTATATCTTATTATAGAAAGTGTTATGCTTTTTCTTAAAATGTAGTAAGATTTGTTTTACAATGTACTGATTTAGAGAAGATTTTCTAAGTCTATGTGTATAGTCACGATTTTGTCCTCATTTCAGACTCTGAACCACTGTTTCCTGGGTCATTCATTTCACAAATTCATCAAAAGTCTTTATGCTCTTTCTAAATATCATTCAGTTACCCTTTTTGTTTACAATGCATGGAAGCTTTTTCTAAGATAAATTACATTTTCACTATATGGTCATGTTGGTCCAACACAGAGAACTGACACCATTTTGGATAGACGCCTTTAAACTCTTTCTAACCATGTATCCAGTGTTTCTGCAGTTTTTACCCTACCCAAGATGACAAAGGAAACATGGATAACTTAATTAACAACTTAAGTTCCTCTTGCCCTAAAGACGCTTCCTGCAAAATTTGAAGATGACTGACAAATATTAAAATCTCAGTTACTAAAGTATAAATCTTTAGAATGTTCTAGATACATATAAAAATCGGGTGAACATTGGACAAATGCAGACTTTTGGAAATATGCATCAAGAGGTGGGATCAAATGCCATGGAGGAGTAAGCATCCCCTGCTGACCGGTCACACCCACTGTGAGTCCACAGTCAAATCCAAATGAAACATGTGAGTAACAAATCTCCGTTACAGACGACTCAACAACCGCTATCGAATAGGTAACTTAATATTTCATTTAGTGAAATACAGTAATTGCAAACAAAGCTATCACACCGACAGTAAAATTTGCAGAGCGTTGACATCAAACGCGATTTTCGTTATCCCCGTGTGAATAACTTGTCATTAAGTAGTTTACCTCAGTATATGGTCAGCTCATAGGTTGAACACGCACTGGCATATTGGTTTATTTGTGAGATAAAAGCACTATATGCAGGTGATTGTGGGATATTACTATTTAAATGAGGAAAATTAACGATAGGGAAGCCGGAAGCGTTGCATTTAGTTTCAGTTTTCAAGAAATTAAAATACTGAATTATTTACGGAAGACACATGACGACAAAAGAGGACTGACATCATGAGGTCACCTTAGTGACTCGGGCGACCTAAAAGTTCATGGATTACCGGGTTATGATTTTGTTATATAGTCTAGAATCACTCATGTTACCAATAGAGTCACAAAAAGTGTTCTTTTACCAAATATCAAAAGATTATATTTATTAATTTTCTATCATAAAATGTTCCTACAAACTTATAAATAATAAGTCATTGTATTGTTTTAAAGATTGCAAGGGGGTGAAAGAGAGCTATACCGTCTATGATACATGGAGAGTTTCCTATATGATATAATTTATATAAACCCAAGCAGTAGAATGTCAAATTAGAGGCTTTTAAGTCATTTCCATCCTGTAAAAAACAATAACAGTAAGCTAATAGGTATTTGGCCCTAAGCATAAACATTTGTAACAGATCACCTCATGTGGATCTCTGGATCTCATGACAACTTACCCCAATCTTTTTTTGGCTGTCACTTAGGGTTTGAAAGTGCATATCCATTTTTTTCTAAACAAATATACGTATTATTAGAAAATGTCATATTGCATACAGTAATATCAATGATTCAGGATTGCATAATCATTTAAATGCGAAAGTACCGCCGTAAAACTTGAATCTGATTGGCTACGCAGACCAAGTTATAAAATTTCCAAGACTAAGGAATAATATACAGGTTATTGAATCACCATCAAGACGTTCCCAAGCGTTTCAACAGTTACCACATCTCATATGCTTTAGTATAAATGATTCATACACACATTGAGTTACATTTTTCAAACCAAATATAAAATAGACAATCCTCTAGATTATATCAATTAAATGCACTTTTTATTTGCTAATCAGAAATCGATTACATTTTTATTACACCAAGTCGTGGATAATTACCTGTGAGTTATCCATTTGCTCTACATCAGATGTGACAGAAGTTAGTCCCAATGGCTGTAAAAGGAATAGAAAATAGAAAAACTAAATTCCAACCACCGGTATCAGAAACGGTAAAATAAGAGTAAAATTGGTATAACCGTTGAAAACAGTCGACAAAAATTACAAACCGAAGACAATCAACACATGTTTATGATATACACGTTTATTGTGGATAGTAGTACTACATTAAGTAAAAATTCGATTGATGGTTTTGGATTTTCTGAATAAGATAACGTATCACAGTATAGTGCACTATGCAGGTAAGACTGACTCAATACGATAAAACCATAAAACTAAGATTTTACTTAAAGGTGAAAATATTCTTAACTCTGATTGCTTTGCCAATCAGGTTTTAGGAATATTTGAAGTTGGGTAATATTAAAGGACTTATTTCCTGAATTTCATGAATATTTTTCTTTTGTCTTCAATAAATAAACCAGAGGTCCATTTGGGCTACATCGCTCACCTGAACTGAGTCGGTATATTACAAATACAAAGCATAAAGACCACCTCACTTTTAAGACAAGAAATATTCAGTATCAACTTTTCTTAATAAATATGAAATAAATCAGAGAAATCATTTAAGGATTGTTTTGAAGTGCTGCACAATGAATTTTTTCCATGCTTTTATACCGCAATGATGTTCAAAAAATGAAAAACAAACCTTATATTTATATACATTACCATTTTTGACATGAGAAGTAGTTCTCTTTTCTGATCGCAAATACTAATGAAATTAAGGTTTAATTCCTTTTCTTATATCATTTTGAAAGAAACTAGTGATATGGACAATTTTAAATACTTCAGATTTAGTTCGCGATTTTTAATATTCGACCATTTAGTAGTGGCGGGTTAAATGTGTCAGGAGAGAATTGCCCGAATGGGCCGTGTGCAAATGGCTGATAGGCCTACCATGTGCGACTTGGATAGCAACAGATGATCGTTGTTTACAACAGATTTTCGTTTGAATTCTGATATTTTATCAGTGGAATATACCACAGAAAGTTTGAGTGTGACAGTTAATATTCCTCCATGACAAATGGAAGTAGCCATTCTATTTGATATTTAAATATGGAATGAATGTGTGTTATTTTATTCTTTATTGATTCATTCATATGCTCAGAGAATACTTGTCCGACAAATCGCTGTCGTAACATGGTAATGGAAAGGGTTTCTTAGATTTCAGGTATTCCTACGCCAGCTAGCGGTTAACACTTAGATCATTGATTTTATTGATATAACAATACAGTCAATTTGTATAACTTTAATGAAGAAAATTACAGTCGGTATGTAAATATAAAAATTAATAAAAAATTCAATGTGTAAACAGATGTCAAAAATTTATCCAATTGTAATATTTGTTAACATCATTTAAATTCATTTTTTTTTCTAAAGCTAGGATAGTCATTTTTAACAGTGGTTACTCTTAGACGGATTTTGGCTATACTTTTAGAGATATTATTTGGCCTTGTATAATACCACTTTCTCTTTAGAAAATACACATACCTTTTAAATTGGAGCTCAACTGATGAAGTCTAATTGACAGAAACGATATCGTCTTGAGCATTATAACTTTGGTAGCATTTTATAATATTTATAACCACTAGGTCGTTGCCACTGCTGGTGGACCGTTTGAGTCCCCGAGGGTATACATAAACCTAGTACCTGGTATTACGGTACCAGCTGTTCATCTTATACTAAAGTAATATTTGGCACTGTTAACATCATTTAAATTCAATTTTTTTTCTAAAGCTAAGATAGTCATTTTTAACAGTGGTTTCTCTTAGACGGATTTTGGCTATACTTTTAGAGATATTATTTGGCCTTGTATAATACCACTTTCTCTTTAGAAAATACACATAACTTTTAAATTGGAGCTCAACTGATTGACAGAAACGATACCGTCTTGAGCATTATAACTTTGGTAGCATTTTATAATATTTCAACGAAATTAACAAACTTGAATCATACGACTATGTAGATCACTGAGATACAAGTAGTTTTTCAATTCATGCAGCGGTTCTGTAAAAGTAAATTTTTAAAGATGGGTACAACTGTGGCTTCTTTTGCCCCACCTTGGATCCACCGTGCGCCGATCTTGCCGAAATGTATAAAGTTGGTAGTGGACCTAGATTATTTGCTTCCTCAAAATCATAATCCCTTCGACGGTTTTCGAGGAGAAGTCGAAAATGTGAAAAGTCTACGGACGGACGGACAGACAGACGACGGACAAAAGGCGATCAAAAAAGCTCACTTGAACCTTCGTTTCAGGTGACCTAAGATGAGATAATTTAAATATACATATATATATATATCATTTTACTTACAGTATTTGGAATCATTTTTCCTATCGCATCTAACTGAAATGAAAAAGTATTAGGATATGTGACTGTACAACATTTGGTATTCAACTTTATTTGAGTGATTGTTTGTTATAATCAGGCCAAAAAGATGAAAATACAAATACATGCATGTTCAAAAATGATTGGTCAATGTACATTTAAAATCACACACACACATGCATGCATACACACACACAGAGAATCACACACATAATCACACACACAGGCACACTCAAACACAGACATACAGAATCACACACAAACACACACATACAGAATCACACACACATACTCACACACGGAATCTGAGAGACAGACAGACAGACAGACAGACAGAGACTGAAAGAATCACACACATACAATCACACACACACACACACTCACACACACACACAATCACACAGAATCACACACAATCACACTCACCAAACACAGGAATCACACACACACGCAATCACACACAATCACACACAATCACACTCACCCAACACAGGAATCACACACACACAGAATCACGCACAAAATCACACACACATATTCACTCACACAAAATCGCAGAGAGAGAGAGAGAGAATCACACACACACATACAATCACGCACACATTTACTCACACACAATCAGACAGAATCAGACAGAATCACACACACACACACACACACATACAGAATCACACACAGACACACACATACATAATCACACGCATACTCACTTTCACACACAGAATAAGAGAGAGAATCACACACACATACAATCACACACACACACACACACACTCACACACAATCAGACAGAATCAGACAATCACACTCACTCACACACAGAGAATCACACACAATCATTCACACAAACACACACAATTTATCACTCACTCACAGACAGAGAATCAAACACATAATCACACAAATAACCACCCACACGCATGCACACATGCGCACAAAATTACACACATACGCAAGGACGAATGTATATATATATTACACCCACCTGTGATTTAATGGTCGTAACATTGATACTCCCAAGTTTCTTCATATCATTAGATAGTCCAAGAGGAAGCAATGATACATTGGCAAACGCCCCACTATTTGTAAACAGACTGCCCAATGTATTGTTTATAGATTGTCTTATGTTCTGTTTTGTAAGAAATAGACACATATAAAAAGTAATGTGAAATTTTAAAAAATATATAACACTGAAGCAATGTTTTTTCTTCAACGAAGTGACTGAATAACATAGCAAAACAGAAATGAAAGATGGACATTTGAAAATATAATTTGTCTAACATTAGTACAGATAAAATAGTGACTACTACAATAAACACTTAATCCTCATGTAATACAAGAAAATGTTAATTAAAGTGGTATTGGGCAATGACTTAAACGTATTTTGCATTTGATCTATTACGACGTCAGTGTACAAATCCACCAGCTACTTACTAAAAACTCACAAATAACAATAAATGTAGTTGAAATAAGGATATTCTAAGACACTATAAATACAAACAAATGAGTCGATATACTTACATTTTCTGCGCCCTTGACCTTTCCCTCGACTTCTGTTAAATTGACGTTAACAGACGTCAGATGTTCTACGTTGAAAGCTGTATAGACCGCTTCGTTGTTTTGACAGTTCCTGCAAAGATTTACATAAAATTGACTGAAAAGCATATATATAGTAAAGTATATCACACGTATACTATCTGTGTCAGAGGGGTATAAGAAACTACGGACTTTTTCTTTATGAATATACGTATGATGCTGCAGTGCTTGTCATTCAGTCCATTTATATGACATCTATTAACGGACGTTTGATTCAGGTCATACAGTAACGAGTGACGCAGCAAGAAGTATTGCACGATACAGGTTTTAAAAATATTTAGATATAGCCAATGATCGTTTCTGTCTATATGTTAAGGTAAAGATTTATATATATATATATATATATATATATATATATATATATATATATATATATATATATATATATATATATATATATATATATATATATCAAAAGTTTGTTACTCTAGCAGATTGCAATACCTAATCATAGATAAAACACTATATATGCCCGTTATAGCGCTTGTGATTAACTCGTGAGGTAACTCGCATTCATGTCAATCAAACTTTAATTTTTGGTTGTTATAAGCGGCTAAATTTGACAGATATTTGTTTACAAGATGGCATCAACCTGGGTGGCTGTCAATTCTGAGATGGGAGAGAAGTAGCATATTGCTGAAGGAGACAATAGAAGCGCTCTTCATCATGTCATTTCTACTGTGGGATATCTCGAGCAATTTATTGGCTGAAATAGATGACGTATGCGACCTATTTCAATATGCCCGACTGTAATGACCTTATCGGGTCACGGTACTTTATAGAGCAGTAAACATCTGCAGTAGGGTACTGATCATGTCTAATGACCCTAATAGTATAGTTTCATACCTCTAAAGTAATAGACGTATGATATATATATATATATATATATATATATATATATATGATATAATATAATACCTTAAAAGTTTTCCAAACGTAGGCTTGAATCCCGAATCGTACTTTAGAATACTGTCTAAATCCACAAAATCATTTAATACCTGTGAAATATATGAGGTATTCTATTCAGTAGGTAGATGGGAATAGAAATTCTCACATACAGAGAGAGAGAGAGAGAGAGAGAGAGAGAGAGAGAGAGAGAGAGAGAGAGAGAGAGAGAGAGATTTCTAATTGTTGCAAGTTTATCTTCTAAAAAGAGTTGTGTTTTGTCAATCCATCACATTCCTAAATCTTTCTGTTTTAACAATTAATGTTTACTGTGAGTTTGATACAGGGGAAACAGAGATTCTACAACGAGTGTTCGTTGATTATCATGTTAATCTAAATCGAGTTAGTTAATTTTCAAAATTTGAAATGACACAAGGTTTAGATAAATATGATGTTCAACTTACACAAATTGTTGAATCTGTTTCTACCATTGGTAGTATGGATTATTAGCCTACATAACGTCTAGACACTAGGCGGACTCTCATGATCGCGTCAAACTTGTATGTTGCTTCAATCTCAAATTACATCAATATGTCAAAGGTACGAAACTCAACAGGAGACTAGTGAGTGCGTTAAACTTGTAAGTCGCTTCAATCTCGAATTACAACAATATGTCAGAGGTACGAAACTCAACATGAGACTTTCATAACGGACCTCTTTCCCTCCAGTTACTTTAATCGCCAACTTTGTCCGCCGACAACTGATCTGATGCAACTTCATGTACGAACATTTCATTACAGTAGTTGTGCGGGCTCGGACAAAGAGATTTATTCAGCCCTGTTGGTTATTTGTAAATGTTAACTAACTGCAGCTTCGTTTCTACCACTGCTTGAGAGTGGTATTACGACACAAGTTATGGTAGAAATTACATCATTCATCTTTTATTTATATTTGATTACGATAGTATACATTACAATTCACAGGATAATATATGACAGGAAGGAAAATTTAAGATAAACAATTTAATATTTTCTTTTGAAGGATCTAATTATGATGCACTCTACATTTAAACTAAGTACCGTGTCAAAAACTTTCAAATCGGGATCTGTAAGAGGTTGACATAAATATCTTTCCAACAAAGACCCTGGAACAAACATAACGGTTGTGACTAGCATCAAGATTGTACAGAAGGGAAACAAAAACACGTCAGACCTGTGTAAACAGAAAATGAAAAAAAAATTGTTAGAGTTCTAAATGAGGTTTGAGAACAATAATATATTTGTATTGCAAAATAAGAAAATTTCGTTCACTTCGTTGTTTTCATTTATCGAAGAAATTAAAATCCAGGGCCTCTGTGGCCAAGTGGTTAGAACATCTTGAACCATGAACCATGAAGTCCCTCTCTTCTGATCTGCACAGGATCTACTCCCGATGCAACCTAAGCAGATTTTTGTGAGTAAGTTTGTCAGTTTACGTACGGTACCGGGTTCTCTCCCCACCATTAAAAACTGGCCGCAATCAAATAAGTGAAAAATTGTTGAGTATTGCGTAAAACAACATTTAAAAAGGAAAAGAAATGAAATTATGACGACATTGATATGAAATGAGCCGATTAAAAACAAAACATCGCGAGTTTTTGGTAGCTTGTACTGTACTGAATCATCCTATAGTTATCAATGTTCCGATTTATTGAAATGAAAAATGTTTTCATCGTGCAATGCGAAATTTAAAGTTATATAGACAAACTTTATTCTGTAATAACGTTAAAATATTTGTGCTTACATACGCTGTTGACTTTGTCAAAGCATGTGACTTTTCTGTCCAGCCTCTGTTTACAAATG
This sequence comes from Atrina japonica, assembly GCA_030159075.1. Classification (NCBI taxonomy): domain Eukaryota; kingdom Metazoa; phylum Mollusca; class Bivalvia; order Pterioida; family Pinnidae; genus Atrina; species Atrina japonica. The sequence goes on from BROG01000824.1 coordinate 243,651, forward strand.
CAGTTATTATAGGTTAAAAATACTTGAAGCAGATGATACAATTTGGAGTCGTATAGTTACCCTGTATGTAGAAATGTGATCTTTGACGTCTCTATATCTTCGATACTAAGAAAATGGCGATAATTTTGACTACTTTTATTGATTTCTATCTACCTGTCGTAACTCGTATATCTTCAACATTTGAATACATTGTAAATAGGTAACCTAAAATGTTCCAGAAAGTGTCAAATCTCATCAGGGGAAAACAAAATACCACGAACTCGTAACATCGACGAACTTACAACCCCCGACGATATATATCTTTATTATTATCATTATTCTTATTCTTTTATTATTATTATTATTATTATTATTATTATTATTATTATTATTATTATTATTATTATACTCACGCTATCATCATTCTACCTCCACTGTTTGACAAACATCCTTTGTCAGTTGGATCATCTCCGCTACCACATCCACCACATGCACCGCACAACATACCAAATAAATGTAGAGAAAGAATCAGTGAGACCATACCAGCGCAACCTATTCCTGCGTACCATCTAAGTAAAAGTAAAATATTGCATACTTTAGAATAAAATTTTGCAAACCTGAAACAGGCAAAACAAGAAAAATACTTTATCATTGTAATATTCTAAATTACAATTTGATAAAAAACTAGGTTTAACTGCCGTAGAGAGAACCGTAGTTTAACAGAAACAATTAGGTTTGACTGCGCATCAATCACATTAATGAGTTTTTATGTGGTTTTGGCGCAGTTAATACTACTCTTTCTCAGTTAAACCTGGTTTTTCTCCAATTAACGTGGATCACGAGAATAACTAGGATTAATCGGAGAAAAACAAGGTTTAACTCGTAACCCACATTAACTGGAGAAAAACTAGGTTTAACTGATAAAAACAAGGTTTACCATGATTTTTGACGTGCTTTATCAGTTAAACTTTGATTTTCTCCACAATAACATCAATGAATATTTGTAGGATTTGGGGGCAGACTATCTTAAAGCTCGTTTTTCTTTAGTTAAGCCTATTTTCTCCAGTTAATGTTGGTTACGAGAAAAACAAGTATTGCCTGGGGAAAACATAGCTTTAATTCGTGACTCACATTAACTGAGAAAAACTAGGGTTAACTGGAGGAAAAACTAACGTTAACTGGAGAAAAACTTGGATTAAGTGATATGATTTTGGTGTCTCATAGATATCCGTATAAAAAGCTGTACCTATACTTTTCGTAAGGTTTCACTAACGTCACATAGGTCTTTACTGTGTCTTTAATGGAGTCGGTATCGAAGCCATTTAACTGCAAAACAAATGATCTCATATCTTAGTATAGTAGTAATGATAA
>BROG01000824.1:250000-293067 GCA_030159075.1 Atrina japonica
CACTATCAAAAAAAGATTCCAATTCTTATCTGTGTATGGAATCTTCAACGTAAACTCTATTATGCTGCCATGTATAATGCCAAAAATTAAAAATTTCATTTTCATTTTATACATTATTGCTAATAAATTACAAATAATATGAAGTCTATAAATAGATCTAGTAATGTAAGTTATATCCTGACAATCCTTTCAATATAGTTCCTTCAAATCAATCAATATTTTGCATTCCACATAGATACCAATTTATTGTCTATATCATGTCTAAACCAATCAGATTGGTTGTTACATAAAAGTTACATGACATATATAAGATTATGTACAGCTGCACGTGTTAGTCGTTGAACAATTACAGAAAATATACATACTTTCTGGCGTTTAATGCGATGCTAGAATTCAATGGGTATAATACCTTCAATGTATAGTCAATGAAAGTGTTCACGTCATCTAGGTTATTAGTGACTGTCGTTTCAATGTTGACAATGGCCTTGGAAATCCGGTCGTTGGAAACGTAAACGCAAATGTTGCCAGCTCTGAAACGATAAAATATATGTAGGAATTGGAATGCTAATCTGAAGAAGTCAAAATCCAAAACATTGAAATAAGTAAGTATGCGTGATTATGACAAAATATAGAACAGATATGATAATCAACTAACACCCGTTGTGGAATCTCTGTTTCCCCTGTATCAAACTCACAGTAAACATTAATTGTTAAAACAGAAAGATTTAGGAATGTGATGGATTGACAAAACACAACTCTTTTTAGAAGATAAACTTGCAACAATTAGAAATCTCTCTCTCTCTCTCTCTCTCTCTCTCTCTCTCTCTCTCTCTCTCTCTCTCTCTCTCTCTCTCTCTCTCTCTGTATGTGAGAATTTCTATTCCCATCTACCTACTGAATAGAATACATCATATATTTCACAGGTATTAAATGATTTTGTGGATTTAGACAGTATTCTAAAGTACGATTCGGGATTCAAGCCTACGTTTGGAATCCTTTTAAGGTATTATATCATATTTATGTATATATATATATATATAAGTTATTGAAGGAATTAAATATAAAAATATATAGAATGCCACACCACAAAACAGTTTTAAGTTTTATTAACTTACATTGCTACACGTGTTTCGCGTTACAAACGCTCATCAGGCAATGGTCATCAACAAAAATGTATTGAATATATATATATATATATATATATATATATATATATATATATATATATATATATATATATATATATATATATATATATATATATATCATGAATCTCATAGTGGTAAAGTAAATACATATATAAGAAGTTGATGAAGTAGATAAGATAACACTGATGTAGGAAGCTTAATGCAAAGAATAAACAAATTAATTAATCTGATAAGAAGGCCACTCCTTTGCATAAGATTATATGAAACGTGTGGGTTAGGTTCTGTTAAGTAATGGTTTGAATTTATCAATAAAATATTGCTCTTTGAGTGTAATATTCGAATAGTCATCTGTTTGATATATTGGCATGATTTTGAAATTCCCTTTACTACACTGAAACGAATAAATTACGATTATGTGATAACTTTATATTTCTTTTGTGTAGAGCTACTCTTTGTTTTAGTGACTGAGTACATCCAATATATTCTTCCTTGCAATTTTCACATAAAATTACATATATTACGTTTTTAGAATCGCAATTTAATATTCGTTTGATATAAAATAATGAACAGGAATTTTTAAATTTGAATGTTTGACCTTTAATAATGATGTCACATACTTTACATCTTTTATTTTTGCATTTAATTACACCCCTGATCTTTGAATCCTCATTATTTGTAAAGTGGGCACGAGTTAGTAACTGTTTGAGATTTTTAGGTTGTCGTTTACTTTTTATAATTTTTGTTTCATTTAAAATTATATTTAGTTTTTCATCTACTCGTAAACTATCTAAGCCTTTATATACTTTGTTAAATATAGTGTTTCAGATTGAATCTATTTATGATATCCGTAGTATATCAAATGTCTACATTGTTACTGTACTAGAAGTAGTATTTGTCATGTTCTGTACCTTCGTTTACTAATTTACCTTACCTACAACAAATACATGATAAGCCACAAACAAATAAATCTGTTTCGCGTAGGTCTCCAGTTATGTGCAAAAGCAATATTTGATTTGGAGTACCGGGCTTATTCTTCTTCCTGGTCTTAGTACAACAGGGACAAACACCAGACCACTAAATCATATTGGATTTTTGCTTTAAACGCAAAGATCTAATGAAATTGTCATTTAATTTGTAAAACTGTTTTTCATGCGGTTTATTTAACTTGCGTTTTTATCAAAATAATATCTAACAAAATTATTTTATAAAATCTCTCACAGATTGTCATATGTTAAAAATGTTTATGTAAACATGTGTTTTCATAAAAAAAACATAACCATCCCTTATAGTCAATCTCTAACAGATTTTCATGTGTTAGTTATTTTTGTGTTAACATGAGTTTTCATAAAACATTGTGTTATTTCCCTTAAAGGCGATCTCTCACAGATTATCATGATTTTTAAATGTAAACTTGATTTTTTATATATATATACTTGGTCGATGGTTATCGTTTTATATTTTATATATTTATGTGTGGTAGTTAGATAATGGGGCATTATACCCCTTCGTGAAACCTGATCTCACTCCTGGATTTGCCATAGTCCCGAGTTAATTATGTTTACGGTGTTTTTATTTACCTATTAATGACTGTTTAGGTGGGTAAGTTATGCTCTCATAGTATTGCTTTGGAAAGCAACAGTGCCCGGGCGATAGCGAGAATACAATTCTGCTTTTCAAAGCAACACTATGAGCACAGTATACACATGAATAGTCATTAAAAGGTTTAGTGCATCACACGACGCCCATTCAGTACCTAAAGCTGTTGGATATAGAAATTCTACTGCAATTACTTTTCTAAATGAAATTTTATTCATCAAAAATATCAGATGATATTCAAATCCTTCAATTCCATTCATACAAAATATTTAGTGACGTCATTAATATCAAATGCATGTAGTAGAGTTTTTGCAAATATATATGTGATATGAACGTTATAATTAGAATGGATTTTAAGTTTGAGTACACAATTAAATGAATAAGGAGCATATAATGAATACAAAACCATACAAATGTCTCTACCCATATCATCTGTTATACGCCTTGTATGATACCACTTCTTCTTTCGGAAATTTCCATTTATATCAAAGTCGAGCTCAACTGATGAAGTCTTTTTGACAGAAGCGATCGTTTCGGGACAATTTTTTGCCTCTTTTGTAAACTATAACTTTGGTATTGTTAATAAAAATTATTGAAAAATGGATTGTATTGACAGCGACTAAGATAGCTCTGTTTAAACAGTGATCGCTCCTGGACGGTTTAGACATTTCCTATCGGATATTATGCCGTTTTGTATACATTATTTTGTACCGTTTTAGGAATGTTATGTCTATATTATAAAATCGAGTTAGACTGATGAAGTCTAAATGACAGAGACGATTATCTTGAGCATTTATGTAAACATTAACTGTTGTGATATTGACCACCGCTGGTTCATTGTCTCTACTGGTGGTCCATTTGAGTCACCGAGAATAAATTAACCTGGCAACAAGTATTGCATTATCAAATGATTATTGTATTATAAAGCGATCAAATCATTATCGCATAACAAAGCGATCTTTCGTTTAGGTATAGCTCTTAACTTCTCAAAAACTAAATAGTCATCATTTAACAACGGTGTCTCATAAGCAGTATCGATCTTTCAATTTTGTTATATTTTCATTATATCAATTTTCTGCCAATCCTATACTGGTAAGGTTCCTATTCTTTGAGGTTTTTATCTTCAGTTCAGCTGACCGAATTCCTTTGAAATTTTGTATCAAAATGCATAACAAACAGTGATTTTACCCCATTTTAAAAACCCTACCTGAGCGTCGTAATTGTGACTGCAGGAAGACCTATTATCGGACAGCAAGCTGCGCAAGTGACGTCATCATCCCGACTTGTGAAAACAAAATGTTGGATGGTACGATGGAAATGTGAGTAATTACACGGTTGTAGTGGAATCATCAATCGTAATTCATCTGCATTATTTATTCGATATCTTAATAACCACAAATTTACGTGGTTATATTTGGTGGTATAACATATTTTATTTATTGTTTAGAAGTAGACGATTTATTGAAAAAATCTGAAAAAATCTAGTGCAAAGGGAACGTGTCCGACATAGGTACCGTTCAAAGTAAAAATGAATAAGTACCAATCAGCAATCTCAAGAAAAGTCCATTAGAACACGACGAATTAGATATGCAAATGGTATCAACATGACGAACGGAGCAGGACCATTGCTAACCCCAAACGGGATAGGATCAGGTGTCAACGTCCTCTGCTGGCATGCCATACCCGTAGCAAATGTTCCATGGGAATCTTTCTAGTTCGATGAATGGGTCAAATTCTGGGAAAAGGTCAAGTTTTGTGATAAGGTCATGTTCGGTGAAAAGCACAAGTAGCATAAAGAAGTCGCTGTCTGTAATCGTGCTCCAGAATACTATCTAATATTCCTGAGAGGGGGACTTCATAATGTTTAACACGATCCCCGTCTCGACCATAAAACTTCTTAAATGACGATTTCAACCGTTCAACAACGTAACCTTGTGTAAGTAGTTTATTGGCGAGTCGTTTCGCTCCCAGAATAAAACATTTATAAGAGGAGCATGCCATGACGTATAAGTTGTGAAATGAAAACGCCATAGGCAGGAGAAGATGGAATATTACTACTTGGAAACGGGAAGTTCGTCACATGGAAATTTAAATTCTCGCGTTTGTCATAAAGTGAGGTGTGAAAGTTGACCGTTCTTTCCAATCGACAGGAGTAAATCTAGGTAAGAAGCAGATGTTTTGCTCTCTGTTGTCTCAAAAATAAGTATCGTACCATACATCTATTAAAATTCGAACTCAGTTAATGAAGTCTAAACGGAAGAAACTATCGTTCTTATCATTTCCCCCTAACCTATAACTTCGGTATACCAATTATATATTCCAGAGACTTACGCTGTAACAGCTACTAGCATGAAAAGAAACATGCTGTATATTTTCTTTTTGCATGATGCCTTCGGATCCTCTTCTTCCGGTTTAGCACAGCAGCACTGACAAAATACTCGACAACAGCAAAAACAGCAACCAACGAGAGGGAAGATGATAAAAAATAGCAATCCAACGGCTATACAAATAGAGTAGCTTAGGAATGTTCCCTTCACCTGAAAATTGCACAGGAATTACTTTCAACCATTCTGATATACATATATATATATATATATATATATATATATATATATATATATATATATATATATATATATATATATATATATATATATATATATATATATAATTAAACAAATTTTGAAATTTTAATCGTTTGCTTACCCAAGTATTTGAATACCATGTTAAAGTTTATCTTAAATACTGTTCCTTTCCTAGATAGTTTAATATCCAATAACCAGATATCTACCATGTTATTTACAAAGTTGAAATATTGAACGAGTAATATTAAGATTAGACCGTTTTATTAAATCCTAAATAGCTTAATGTGTAAAATTTCTAACATAAATAAATGGATGTACTTTAAATATTGATTAAAACTGTTATCGTGTGTATTGCAAACCTTGTTTGGTAAAGTGAAAGACTAGGTGTGTCGTTTCCCGGATTTCTTTTCTTGGCATTGTCTTTTTCTTTTCTTTTTTTTCTTTTTTTTTTTTGGTTACAATATTCTCTCTTTTCGTTTTCATTCGATGTTTTCCCATTCGCATTGAATTATTTTATTTGCAGTGAATATATATACAGATTCGTTTTGTCCTGATGAAGGAGCAGATCGTTCCGAAAATTTAGCATTCATTTTGTCGTTAGTCATTTTTGTGCTTTATATATTCTTTTCCTTTTTCTTTTTCTATTGCTTAGATCCGACACCCTAGGACATATGGTGTTGTAAGTTTTAGTGCTTTGTATATATATAACGAAAATTAGAATTATTCAACGCAAAGTTTCGAGTAAAAAAAAGATCTCATGTTTCAACGTTTGACTTGCCAAAATTGTGCCTGTATATTTGTATATATATTGCCAGAATGTTTCACATTTGGTTTGGTCAATGTAAATTTACCAAAAGTTATAGTGCGTTAAATTACGTAAGAGACATGTCATATGTCATATACTGATGCCTATGGTATTACACATGAACTTTGAAGATTTGTATATTGTCCTGAAGATTTATACTTTAGTATGTGATTTTCATATGACGATTTATGTACTATTCTTTCTCTATAACCTAACTGACGTTTTTCAAGGGTTTGTCTTTTCTAGATTCATTACCAGATTAATAAGGTAATCCAAGTCCACAGATTTCCTCCCACTGATAATGTCGATTACATCTGTAAATAGAAAAAATATCAAATAATGTAAAACTAACTTTTCTATTGGTTATAATATATACAAATGCACCCGTGTATGTGTATATGCATATTAAGTCAGCGCATTGGTGGGTGATGAGCTGTTTCTTTTATATATCATTACTTATTCTAGTTAGACTTTCTATGTTATCATCAGTAGAATCATGGGATGTACCTGATCTCACCATTGACTTTCCAAGAGTCTCTCTTTGTCCATTCCCCATATATTTGGATACTACGAAAGGTCTTGGATGAAGTAATATTTTACTGTTAAAATGTATAAAGGTATTCATTTTATAAAATTATTTTGCTATCATTAAGGGGCATACTACTTAGATTAATGCACAATAACAAAAGTTAAGCAAGAATATGGGCCAAACATGAAGACATGGAACCAGACACTTTGTCTGAATGGCTAAAAACTACACGATAGTTGACAAAATCTCGGATTCGAAAACTTAAAGGAACTATGAAAACACTATATCCCTCTGTATTTAGCGATCCAGAAGTAGTAACGGAACTGGATAGATTACATGACCAATATGTACTGGTCCCAGCAGACAAAGCCTCAAATAATATAGTTTTTATTTTTAAGGCACATCACTATAATCGTTTATTAGAAGAACTACATTTTAATACGAATTCTAGTAATCCTACATACACAGGTAGCCCACTTTCAAATGACCAGATCCTTCAAAATCACGTGTCCATATTGCGTTCGTTTGATGTAGCAACAACCGATACTGATTTCGAGCTACCATATTGATATTGGATACTTCACACAACCCTATATACGTAGAAGTACATAGCATCATCCAGCAAATGTTATACCAAACCTCTATCTTTACTCCTCACCAGGATATTGTCAACCGTTAAGGAGAAACTGTACAGCTGCTTATTTCAGAAGGGTGTAAATCAGATGTGGATACTTAAAAATTCTAAACAACAACAAATTTGGGGGCACACAATTTTTCCTCTACTCTTTACCTAACAATTCCACATAAAAAATACGAGAGACCTTTTAGCATCATAGACAAGTGTTTTTTACCCGGAAATTGAAATATCTAGTGATTGGTCATCCTGATACTTATTTTGCGCAACACCACTCTGATCTTACACATACAAACACTGAAGTTGATATGAAAAAGATGCCGGAATTTCTAATACATAATATATCTATAATGTTCGGCGATGTGGTCTTTCAACAAATTGTTGGCATTCCTATTGTACCAATTGTGCCCCTTTATTGGCCGACATGTCCCTTTATTCATACAAAGAAGACTTCATTCAGAAACTACTGAGTCAAAAGGAGGAAAAGCTAGAAGTGTTCTTTAATTTGACATTTAGATATATCGACGACGTTTTGTCAATTAATAATGCATATGTCAATGCGATAAATCCCAGCGAACTAGATATTAAAGATACAACAGAATCAAGCACACACGATTCGTGATTAGACATTTTACTTACTATAGACACAGACGGGGAATCAACAATTAGGCTTTACTACAAACTCGACGATTCGGCTTTCACATCGTCAATATAGTAAATTAAACAATTACGTAGTATTATTCCACATTCACCCGCATATGGAGTTTATATTTCACAAATGATCCGATATGCCAAAGCGTGTCCAACATACGAACATTTCATAAACAGAGGTAAACTACTCACTGACAAATTAGTGACCGGGGATATCGTATGGCGTTTTTGAGACGTTTATACCAGTTGTTACGTATTCCATTTGGATTTTACTGTGGACTCACGGTGGGTGTGACCGTTTGACAGGGGATGCTTCCTCATCCATGACAAATGACCCCACCTCTTGATCTCCAGAGGTCCGTGTTTGGCGATTTATTTTTTACCAGATTTGTACCTATATCCTGGACATCCTAAAAATATGTACTTGGGTATCTGAGATTTTTTTATACATTATAAATGATTAATTCGACCTTACTACATTTATGTATATGTATGTTATGCATACGACAATATATCTGACATAATATATAGGAATATAAGAATTTGTATGCCTGTGTAAATCTCTTATTTCTTATTGTACATTAATTCAAGTAGTAAAAATGAATTAATTTTTGTTAGAAAACACAGCTAATGCACCTGATAAGGTCCAGAAACAATATGACGTCAAGAGACAATTACCGTTACGACGTTATCGGTTGCCGTCTGCAGTTTTCGAGAAAGGTCTGTTGCATCGATTAAAAAATTGCGTACCCAATCAAGACACACCGTGATTGACAAATAGTTTTATAAGAGTAAAGGTACCTTATATATAAAACCCTGTGTAGACAAATGTCCAATCGTAGGAATTTGTTTGTTTTGTTTTTTTTTTTTTTTTTTTTTTTATTTGTTTGTTTGTTTTTTGTTGTTGTTGTTTTGTGGGTTTTTTTATACATAGATATAGAAATTCAATTCGTGTTAAAGTAAATACCAAAACTCACGTTTATACAAAAATGACCAACACAAGACAATCTATCAAAGAGTGTCTCAAAGAGGAAATTATGTAATGATTTTTATAAAAAATCAAGTTTACATTAAAAAATCATGATAATCTGTGAGAGATCGCCTTTAAGGGAAATAACACAATGTTTTATGAAAACACATGTTTACATAAACATATTTAACATATGACAATCTGTGAGAGATTTTATAAAATAATTTTGTTTGATATTATTTTGATAAAAACGCAAGTTAAATAAACCGCATGAAAAACAGTTTTACAAATTAAATGACAATTTCATTAGATCTTTGCGTTTAAAGCAGAAATCCAATATGATTTAGTGGTCTGGTGTTTGTCCCTGTTGTACTAAGACCAGGAAGAAGAATAAGCCCGGTACTCCAAATCAAATATTGCTTTTGCACATAACTGGAGACCTACGCGAAACAGATTTATTTGTTTGTGGCTTATCATGTATTTGTTGTAGGTAAGGTAAATTAGTAAACGAAGGTACAGAACATGACAAATACTACTTCTAGTACAGTAACAATGTAGACATTTGATATACTACGGATATCATAAATAGATTCAATCTGAAACTCTTGTTGTACACACCATTTTTGGTACAAAGATATATTTCATTATTTATCATATTTTCTTGAAAAATAAAACAAGTATGGTACATAAAGTATGATTTTATATCAGGTTATGTTGTTTAAGTTGTTAGCTGATTAGACACTCTGGCAATCAGAAGTCAACTCTGGCAGTATTGTTGTTTAAGTTGTTAGCTTATTAGACACCCTGGCAATCAGAGGTCAACACCGGCAGTATTGTTGTTTAAGTTGTTAGCTGATTAGACACTCTGGCAATCAGAGGTCAACATTGTTGTTTAAGTTGTTAGCTGGCACTCTGGCAATCAGAGGTCAACGCCGGCAGTATTGTTGTTTAAGTTGTTAGCTGATTAGACACTCTGGCAATCAGAGGTCAACACCGGCAGTATTGTTGTTTAAGTTGTTAGCTGATTAGACACTCTGGCAATCAGAGGTCAACACCGGCAGTATTGTTGTTTAAGTTGTTAGCTGATTAGACACTCTGGCAATCAGAGGTCAACACCGGCAGTATTGTTGTTTAAGTTGTTAGCTGATTAGACACTCTGGCAATCAGAGGTCAACACCGGCAGTATTGTTGTTTAATTTGTTAGCTGATTACCCTGGCAATCAGAGGTCAACACCGGCAGTATTGTTGTTTAAGTTGTTAGCTGATTAGACATCCTGGCAATCAGAGGTCAACACCGGCAGTATTGTTGTTTAAGTTGTTAGCTGATTAGCTGGCAATCAGAGGTCAACGCCGGCAGTCTTGTTGTTTAATCTGGCAATCAGAAGTCAACACCGGCAGTGTTGTTGTTTAAGTTGTTAGCTGATTAGACACTCTGGCAATCAGAGGTCAACACCGGCAGTATTGTTGTTTAAGTTGTTAGCTGATTAGACACTCTGGCAATCAGAGGTCAACGCCGGCAGTATTGTTGTTTAAGGTGCTCTGGCAATCAGAAGTCAACACCGGCAGTATTGTTGTTTAAGTTGTTAGCTGATTAGACACTCTGGCAATCAGAGGTCAACACCGGCAGTATTGTTGTTTAAGTTGTTAGCTAATTACACATTCTGTCACTCAGACGTCAACTCTGACAGTATTGTTGTTTAAGTTGTTAGCTGATAAGACACTCTGGCAATCAGACGTCAACTCTGACAGTATTGTTGTTTATGTTGTTAGCTGATAAGACACTCTGGCAATCAGAAGTCAACTCTGACAGTATTGCCCTTTAAGTTGTTAGCTGATGAGACACTCTGGCAATCAGAAGTCAACTCTGGTTGTATTGTCGTTTAAGTTGTTAGCTGATAAGACACTCTGGCAATCAGAAGTCAACTCTGGCAGTATTGTTGTTTAAGTTGTAGCTGATTAAACAATCTGGCAATCAGAACTCAACGCCGGTAGTATTGTTGTTTAAGTTTTTACCTGATAAGACACTATGGCAATCAGAAATCAACTCTGACAGTACTGTTGTTTAAGTTCTTAATCATTATTTGAGTTAGTGGAGGCGCCTATTTTTATCATTCTGTCATCGAGGGCTGAACAGCCATGTCACCTGATATAATCTCTGGAGTTTCTAAAGATTCATATTTGTCTGTCGTGGTATATTACGGACGTCGCTACTTTCAATAGTTTTGTGTTTAGAATTCACAACTGCAAATAGCCTATAACTTGTCTTGATTTGAAGAAACTGAAAGTCTCTCTCCCAATTTCTTAAATTGTAATTTGGTACAATTAGATATTTAGTGTAATGATATCAAAGTAAATGCATTGCATATGTGATAATTAACTGTTACAGACGGTAACAACACTATAAATAGAAACCCTTTATCAATACTTAAAAACGTTTACGTCACTATATTGTAATTTGTAAGATGCTAAGAAATTGTGTGAAGACTAGTGAGTCGTAAATGACAGACAGACAGGCAGATAGATAGATAGAAAGATAGATAGATAGATACCTTGCATTAGTTGGTCCGACTTCGGTAAGGCCAAGTTGATAAAGTTCCTAGCTAAATTGAACAAAGGACTGAAGCCACCGTCATCATATGATACCTCTTCTGCTTTATACTCTGGGGTATTTAGGACAGTTGATCCAGCATTGCTAACTGTACACACAGAGGTGATACAAACAATTGAAAATATAAAAATATACCACTTCTTTTGCATTTTGAGTTATCTATCATTTCTTTTCACAGCTCTGTTTCTATTATATTTTATAACCATGTGTATGACGCTTGTGATGTCATACTGTCAGACACGATCCTCGAAGTAACAAGATAAGAGTCCTCAATCAGAGATAGCCTTCTCAGAGTGCCCCTCCTTTGTCTGATAACGCCTTGTTATCAATAAGTCCGTTTAAATAATAATCTTTTAGAATTTCTTTTAGATTTTTTAAACTGTCAAATACAAATCATGTTTGAAATATACACTAAGGATTGCTATGATATATCTAGATTCACTACTTCAAACAAAACCCGGATTTCCAAACAATGTTTGAATTTTATCTATTGATCAAAAGATAGTTACCTCAACTTTGATTTATTTTGAAACGCCTGATAAAGGAGATTTATCGCTTGGAAGAAAACATTCAACAAGAAAATGATAAGACACAAACCTGTGCAATATACCTGTACATAGATAACGTAGGTCAATGAAAACTTCGTCCGGTATGTCAAAACAGAGCCTTCTTGTGATTCAAAGTTTAAATGATATCGATTATGTCCAAATATGTATAAAAGTGTTATATACATGCGTTGATACCTCTAAATTTCGCTCCCATTTAATTATCGCCCTTAGAAGAGAGGGCAAATTTAAAATGAATGCAAACTTTACAAGCTTAAAAACTGAAGTACGGACATACATGTCATCCAAGAGACTGTCGGCCATATTGAATTTCGATCTCTCTGAAAATGCAATATGCACAACTAGATCTTAATGGGAAATTTGATCTCAAATTTCAACGAGATCCCATCAGTCCTATCTGAGAAATAGCGGTAACAAACTTCCTTTGGTCAAAATTCAAGATGGCCGCCTGTCAGCCATGTTTGATTCCGATCTTTCTGAAAATACAATATGCATAACTAGACCTCAAGGGGAACCGTGATGTAAAAGTTCATGGAAATCCCTAAATACTTTCTGAGAAATAGCGAACAGGTGTCCGTAAGGAGTCAGTGTCCTCTGCCAGCATGTCACACCCGTCGCAAATGCTACATGGAAACCTCTCGAGTTCGTTGAAAAGGACAAGTTCGGTGAACATGTCATCAGCTAGATATTATGGGCGAAAGGGAGTATATTACAGTTTGTCATGTATAGAGGCAAAGTCTTATTTTTACGTAAGGTTTGGTTTGAGTAATAATAACTTGATTAGTTAACATGAAAACATCCACTTAAAACAATGTAGACAAGGCGTCACAAGTTATACTTATCCCCTCGCAATGGAAATATTGTATAATACCTGTATATTGGAATGATATTTGGGAGAATTAACAACTTTTACGTAAACAACTGGAATGCTCAGGTAAAAAATGGAGTTGCCAGACGTTCAAGGAAATCTGAGTGAAATAAACTCCAGTCGTTCGAAATCTTGCAATACATACCACTTGTGCCCAGTTTTGTTGACCATAATAGAACGTTGACTGCCGTAGAAAAAATGCTGTTAGTTTCGTTTAAATCCATTGAGAAATAAAGTCACTAGAGCGCCAACACAAAATTTAAGTAAAAGGAAGAAAGGGTAACAACTCTGTAAATAAGGAAGTGTGGGTTCAAAACGCCAACCTGTCCGAGATATTACCATAGTAAACCCTTGTATCAAGTTTCGTGAAATTCCGTTTAGAAAAACATGTTAGAGCTCTGACAATAAGAATTCAATAAATTAAACAAAGGACAATGACTCTGTAAATAATGGAGCGCGGGTTACAAAACGCAAACGCGTCCAAGATATTATCATATTATTATTATTATTATCATAGCCCTTGTATCAAGTTTCGTGAAATTCTATTAGGAAATAAACTTGTTAAAACGCTGGCAAAAAATATTTCAATGAAATAAACAAATGGCAATAACTCTGTAAATAAGAGAGCGCGGGTTACGAAACGAAATTCCGCAGAGAAATACAATAAAATATGTTAGAGAGCTGTATTGAAAAGTGCAACATACTTACGGGCCGAATCATATACCCCATCCAATCTCCGTTTGCGAGGGGATAATAAACAAAAAACCTGAAATTAGACTATTTTGCATAGTTTGATATTGTTTATTAAAAACAGAAAGCTTGAAATTCAATAATTGCATCGTTTGATATCTTACACGATAAAGTATTGTGGTGTCTCCGAGGATCACACACACTGCTAAAGACGTAGCGCGAGGGGCATCCTAAGTAACAGCATCTAATACATCTTTCTGTTGTCTATATTATCTCCAGTGATATATCCCAAATCCTATCGTAAATAACATCATGCAAATTCATCCTAAATTAATCAAGAATATAAAAGGATATCACCTTGCATTCTCGATTACTACTATTACCACATGTTACGAAATGATTAACCTTTCCGCTCATAATTATAGAAATGGCTTGCTCTTTGGTTTGCTTTTGGTCAGCCCATGTATGTTATTTGGAGTTAAAATGGTTAAGCATTGTCTATTACTAGATTTCCTTTCAATATATGTCTTGTCCCTGCTTTAAACAGGAAATTCATGTTAACGTTGGTCATTCCTGGCATCCCTGCGTTGTAAATCTTAATAGTAGATAATAAACACTACAGGTAGACGAATTGTCACATTCTAATACTTTTGTTTTCTCAGGGGGTCAACATATACGTAACAAAACCAAGGCAATTTTTAAAACTGAATTTTCGATTGATCTAAATCAATGATATGTTTAAATACTACTGCTTTCTCTATTACTAAAACTTGATAGGATTTTTAGTGACAATTTGCAAGCATGTAAAATATTACTTTCGATTAAACTTATATTCATGACCTATCATCAAACACAAATTTTATTATATTCAATGACTTTAAGATTCTTACAACACTTCCAGGAGCAGTATGAACAGCTTTATATACAACGTGGTTGTCGGATTACCGCATTATACAATGTCGGATTACCTCATTATACAATGTCGGATTACCGCATTATACAATGTCGGATTACCGCATTATACAATATCGGATTACCGCATTACAGTGTCGGATTACCGCATTATACAATGTCGGATTACCGCATTATACAATGTCGGATTACCGCATTACAGTGTCGGATTACCGCATTATACAATGTCGGATTACCGCATTATACAATGTCCGAATAACTGCATTACAGTGTCGGATTACCGCATTATACAATGTCGGATTACCGCATTATACAATGTCGGATTACCGCATTTTATAGTGTCGGATTACCGCATTATACAATGTCGGATTACCGCATTATACAATGTCGGATTACCTCATTATACAATGTCGGATAACCGCATTATACAATGTCGCATTACCGCATTGTACAATGTCGGATTACCGCATTACAGTGTCGGATTACCGCATTATACAATGTCGGATTACCGCATTATACAATGTCGGATTACCGCATTATACAATGTCGGATTACCGCATTACAGTGTCGGATTACCGCATTATACAATATCGGATTACCGCATTACAATGTCGGATTACCGCATTATAAAGTGTCGGATTACCGCATTATACAGTGTCGGATTACCGCATTATACAATGTTCAATCAATGTTCAATCATTCGTCGTGGTTATAAAAATTGTTCACATAAGTGTTAGAAAGTTATATAAGACATGAAAGGTCAGATAAACTGAAGTAAATATATTGAATTGTAAGTCATAAATCATGTTGAATGTGTAAGCCAAGATATTGTGTAATACTGTAGATTATCACAATTCCTTTTTATCCCTTAAAATCATACCTTTCGCTGTGCCTAAGCCGGTTTGAGTATTTTCATCGGCTTCTCAGCAGGTTAGAACTGTTCCTGTGCCAAACAGTTACCATGCGAATTGAAAGTCGCGGTTCTTTCATAGAGACCATCAACAAATGTAGATGTGGCACGTACGTCACACTCATTTCAGCAATAGCATATGACCATAACATCGAATAAATAGGTAATATTACGGAATAGTCCACTTAGAATTGGTGATACATCAGTATTAGCAAAAATAATTAATAACGGGACGTAAATCTGCAACAAAACTAGCCTGATCATCAGAGAACATCCCACCTTCTGCCTTCCTGTCATTATATTTGTTTTCCTCCTGGGGGCCCCTGGCACTGATGGTCGAGAATGATTTGGGTGGACAGCTGCCAGGGTATTTGATTTATAAAATTAATGACGTATAAGACGATAAGTATTTGCTTTTTTATCAGGATCTATTGCAAACGCTTGACCAATAGCTCGAACAAAACTTATAATTTCTATACAGCAACCTTGCAATATGTAAGCGACTTTCAAATATGCCATGACCTTGGGTCAAGGTCACTGCATACAATTGGGTATTGATAAATGTTTTTGTTATACCTGATCTGGTTCTATTATAAAATGAATGTCAAGCCCTGAAAAAGAAAAAGGGCGAATTGTAACAGGGTTCTGTTACATGATGTCCCCCAAACTTTGGAACAAGTGTTGATATCAACCAGCATTTATTACATACAAAACTGCAATTGTTCTTCACAGGTTTTGAGGAATAAATGCCAAAAGGCTGAAATCGCAATCGCCGATACCAGTAAATTTCAAATTTTCAAATTGACAATGTTGACATTTTGACCAATCAGAAGGCCCGGTTTGCCATAGACGGCAACAAAACCAATACCATTGAAATTGCAATCCCTTGATACCCATAAATTCCAAATTTCATAAAAATCGGACATTTAAAATTCTGACCAATCAAAAACCTCAGTTTGTTATAGACGACAATGAAATCCATACCATTGAAATCACAATCCCTCAATATCCATAAATTCTAAATTTAATCAAAATCGGACAATACTTAAATTCCGACCAATCAAAAATCTCGGTTTACCATAGATGGCAACGAAACTCATACAATTCAAATTGCAATCCCTTGATACCTATAAATTCTAAATTTCATCAAAATCATACAATTTTGAAATTTCAACCAATCAGAAGCGTCGATTTGTCATACACAGCAAAGAAACTTCATACAATTGAAATTGCAATCCCTCAAAACCAATAAATTCCAAATTTCATCAAAATCTGGCAATGTTAAAACTTCAACCAATCAGAAGCCTCAGTTTGCCATAGACGGCAACAAAACCCAATACGATTGAAATCGCAATCCTTCCATACCCATAAATTCCAAATTTCATCAAAATCAGACATTTTTTAAATTTCGACCAGTCAGAAGCCTAGGTTTGCCACAGACAACCAAGAAACCCATAAATTGGAATCGCAATCCCTTGGTACCTAAAAATTCCAAATTTCATCAAAATGAGATAATTTTGAAATTTCAACTAATCAGCAAAGAAACTCATACAACTGAAATCGCAATCTCTCAAAACCCATAAATTCCATATTTAATCAAAATTTCAACAAATTATAAACCTCAGTTTGAAACAAATGGCAAACAACTGAAATTGCAATCCTTTCATACCTATAAATTCCAGATTTCATCAAAATCAGACAATCTTGAAATTTTGACCAATCAGAAGCCTTTTTGGAAAACAGACAGTCAGATACACTTCAACTGACCCTCTGCAATATCCATGTGAAGTGTGGTAAGGATCGTTCAAGCGGTTCTTAAGATATTTACGTTTAAAATCTTGACCAATCAGAAGCCACAATTTGGTCATGTCTTTTATTCGTAAAATGGGCAGTCACTTACGCTACAAGTGACCCTTAGTAATATCCATGTGAAGTTTGGTAAGGATCAGTAAAGCGGTTTTAAAGTTATTTAAAGTCACCATTCGGTCATGTGACTTTTACTCGGAAAATGAAAGGTCAGGTACACTACATCTCACCCTCAGTAATATCCCTGTGAAGTTTGGTAAGGATTGATCAAGCGGTTTTGGAGCAAAGTGTCAGACAAGTTCGCAGAAAGAGAAATAGAAGAAGGAAGAATAATAATAAGAAGAAACGGAGTAAACACATAAAATCCCCCACTTGGTTTGGGGACATAATAAGGAGACGTAGGGACACAATCATAACGGAACAAAGCACATTATATACATCCGTCTGTAGAAAGGCAAGGATATAAACACTTCATAAGCTTAAATACACAGGATGTCTAATTTTTAATTTATCAAAATTTATGTTTGAATGTCATATCAAATTATCGATTAAAATTCACATGTCGCATCTGCATAAATTAATATGTAAAAGTAAACTTCGTTATTGCTCTGTAAGACAAAAAATTCAATAAAATAATTTCAGGTTCAAATTCTAAATTTTCCTGCATTAAAATGTTTCAAAATAGCTGTGAATCCTGTGTGTAATATTTTTGTGAACGTGTACATTTATAATTGGCTGTCATATTTTACAGGTAAATCGATGCTACTATTCACCCGCCTTAGCAAAGGGCGTATTAAAGTTGTAAGATTCTACAGGTAGATCGATGGAAGTGAAATGTAACGAAATAGATATTGCTATTCCTGAGATATATGAAAATTAGGGCAAAATATATCAGCATGAAGTAATATAAACGAATCACTACATTTAAATTCAGCAAAGTCATAAACCCTAATGCAAACAGGATTCACTCGGTTAGATGGAATGACTCCCCGTTATGTAACTCCTTATATGGAACAAACAAAGTCACAATATTTGATATCCAACGCGCATATCAAAACTCATTATG
Organism: Atrina japonica; assembly: GCA_030159075.1. Taxonomy (NCBI): domain Eukaryota; kingdom Metazoa; phylum Mollusca; class Bivalvia; order Pterioida; family Pinnidae; genus Atrina; species Atrina japonica. Next base: position 268,345 of record BROG01000824.1, read on the forward strand.
CTTCATAATATCCTGGTTATATCACTATAAACGTGAAATTGAAAGAAGTCAAAACATTACAACAAATAATATATCAATGTTAATATATCCAGCGATATATAAAGCTATTAGCTTTATATATCGCTGATATATCATTTATCAGTCATAGGGCATTTCACGTGCCTTTTACTCTCATGGCAGGTGCTTTGATATAAGAATTACGAGCTATTTAACAAGTCTTAGACTGGGCGGGTGTTGCTTATTTGATTTCTGATTCAATGCACATGTCCTTTATCGCCAGTATTATTATTCTAAATATAACTGCAAACTGAATATTTTATTGTCTTATTTCTGATATTTTGTAACCAGACGTCTACATTATTACCAAAGTACACACAGGATATCTCTAGTAAAGAATAAAAAAAATCAGTGTTTCTGAACCTTTTTTTAATTTTGTCCATGCTCAACAAAATATTCTCTTAACTCTCAACAACGTATACATCATATTATATGCACCAATTTCCCTTCTCCATAGGAACCATAATTCAAAACCATAACCAGGTATTACTAGACATAAAAATATGACCTGGTCACCTCATGTTTCATTTAAACTTTTACATGCATTGTACATGAACAAGTTTACACCATTAATATCGTAAAATCATCATTTCAAATAACAGGAAATCAGAAGAGATATTTTTAGGTCAAAGCCTATAACATGGTAACAATATGGCCTAACTATAATTTGTAATTTACAATTGTGCAGCAGTCTGTACTAAATATTATATCATGGCAAAGTAACTCTGACGTGCAGCTACTTGCGCTGCTCAACACATAATGACAAAGAACTCCCGACGTATAGCTACTTGTGCTGCTAAACACATCATGGCAAAGTAACTCTGACGTACAGCTACATGTGCTGCTAAACACATCGTGGCAAAGTAACTCTGACGTACAGCTATTTGTGCTGCTAAACACATTATGACAAAGTAGCTGTGACGTACAGCTATTTGTGCTGCTAAACACATTATGACAAAGTAACTGTGATGTACAGCTATTTGTGCTGCTAAACACATTATGACAAAGTAACTGTGACGTACAGCTATTTGTGCTGCTAAACACATTATGACAAAGTAACTGTGACGTACAGCTATTTGTGCCGCTCAACATATTATGACAAAGTAACACTGACGTGCAGCTACTTGTGCCGCTCAACACATGACAAAGTAACTGCTGCTTGTTCCTTTCAACAATGTCACGTGACAGATAAAGGTGCTCTTTCACTGATGGCCTCATATAGAGTCAAAGTTTTATTTGCCCTTAAACTTATGTTCTTGGTAATGGTTTAACCAATACAGCCAAATCTGTTTTCTCTTAATTCAGGTTAAAAAATATATAATACAAAATATGTTGTGAGTAACACATTAAGGTCAGATAAGACAGGTTCTTAATTCAGTGGGTCACTAAGGCAGCTTAAACTGTATTTATAAGTTTAGGCAAGCTTTATCTGCATAGGTGTTGTATATTTAAGGAACTCATTGAATGTCTCAAATGGTAAAGCTCTCTTATACCTTTTTAAAACATATTAACTGGTGGTACAGTACAATAACAAGACCATGGGTGAAATTTTGTCAATGAAACAAAATGAATGAAATATTTTAGTATATATGAAATAAAATATATAATTTTATAAAACTGTGAAAGAGCACCTTAAAGCAATATGAGCTGTCGTAGGTGAAAAATTTTACATGCCCATTTTATGTGATACTCTATCTCATATATATTCCAAAAAGACCATCTAGTGGTTAGAATAACAAATGTAAAATTGCACCTATCTTGCCAAACATAACCCGTAATATCAGTTATTTTTGTCCGTCATACTTTGAGCATTGCAAATTAACTTTTGGTAATATTTTAAGAAGATTAGCTAGAGACCAATAAAGACGTGTTATTTGCATTTAATATACATTCTATTCTTATTACCCTTTGCTTTTATTTTCGTACATCATCATTTCATACCCAAATCAGGAAAAGTTTGTCTTTTTCATCGTTTCAAAACATTCGTTTTTGAAATTGTCCACGTGCCGGGTATATTGGGTGATCTCGACCCATTTTTTAACTCGTCCCATTGCATTCTCGGCTTGATCAATCTTGACACATGTGATCATGAACTGCCTAACTCCACTGGACTGGCAGCATGATTGTAAAATGCGAGGTAAGCATACTTTTCACAGTTATATTGTTTTGATTTTGTCAATGTCAGCATTCAGGGTAATATTAAAGATCGGAAAATTTTCTTTTAGTGACCAGATATATTTATTCATATATTCATCCGATTTTCTTAAGGTATTTAAAATAGCTTTGAAATGCATATATTTTAAATAATACATGCACTTTCCAATAAAAATCACGTCCTGTATTTTTAGAAAAATAAATATAAAACACATAAAAATCGAAAACTTTAACGTAGTCCGAGTACTTAATGGACCGAGATACCCTGACTGAATTAAGAAGTACATTTGATATGGCAAGAGTTTAACTGAAAGGTCATTGCATACAAAAATACAGATGGATTTTTTAAGGTACAGGAAAACTTATATTTTAATCAAACAGATAACTTCGAAAAGAAGATCTTTTACATCGTTTTACGTGTTTGACAATGTATTTGAACACACATTTTATCATATTATCGACTATATGTCGGGGGACAAAAATAGTCATTGTGAAAGCTTATATCGCTTTAAGGTCTATGTAATGTTAACATGATGTGAAGAATTAATAACACTAATGGAATGTTCTGAAACTTATACACGTCTCATAACCAGGGTCAAAGCAACACAAAATAGTCTTAGATGTAAATAAAACTTTCAGTATCAATAAATCCCTTGCTTTCCACAATTTGTAACTTGAATCAAAATTAAATTTCATTTTTTTGAAAGGGGCATTTCGTTGGTATAATTTTGTTTCAGTATAGATGACGATGAAAAAATTGAACATTAAATTTCTAAATTAAAGTTCATGATCCTGGGAGTGGACTGATAATGTATAGACCTTTTCACGATAACTGTATTCCTACTAATCTCACCTGTGCACTTATAACGAAGTATCGTATCCAGCAAAAATCATACGCAATGAAATTCAAATCATACACAGGAAACAATTAGTGTTTAATTGGTTACTTATTGTCATGGATATGAAATGTTTTGATCACGCAACTTCTTGATACCACTTGGAAGCGCAGGTGAAATAAGTAGGAACACAGTTATCGCAAAAGTGTCTATTTAACAACTATGAGGTACTGACAAGTAATACATATACAAAAATGCAAATCTCAAATATAAATCGACCACCAAAAACTACAAAATAAACAAATGGATTTATCCTTTTAACAAAAGAAAACATCTCATTAACATTTCTCTCCCTTCATTCATACAAATGTTAACACAGCAATGTATTTTAGGGTATCTGAGCCAGTAAAACAAATCTGACAACAGCAGTACATTCTATCGCACATAATCCTTTTACTATTCACAAATTTTTAAAAAGTTCACATTTCCAAATCCAAAAATTAAAACTACAATAGCAACAAAATATGGCAATAAGTCAATCATAATCTCTTTTCTTGTGTAATTTCTATCTCATGACAAGAAAATCATTAGATTTTTATTGGATTCAAACAAACTATATAGTTCACAATAATGTTGGTCTACTGTTTAAAACATTTAGGTTTACATGTCATCTATATTGTGCATTTACATGGAAGTGTCATAAACTATAGATGAAAGTCCGTAAATTTATATTCAGGCATCAAATGCTCATGAAGTGAAACTGTATATTCATTTATGTTGATTTAACAATTATATTAGCACAAAAACAAAAAGTATCAGATCAATGCGAGTAAATATTCCGTCAAAGATGATCACAATTTTGTTACAGAATCGGAAAGAAAAGATGAAAACACTAAATGGGATTTTAATAAAGAATCAACACCTCAGTAAAACTTTGAAAAGGGAGAATTACTCCTGTGGGTTTAAATTTCATCATTAAATATCATTATGATTATTATAATCTGATTTGATTGGTGTGTAGAAAATAAATAAAGTTCAATTTTGTTGCATTAAAATTAGTAATGTACATTCATGAGGGCTTTGTTGATAAAATTAATTCATTCATTACATTCACGTCACCACAAATTCAGTTAGGTTTTCTGGATTTTTTCTTTGCATCATAACCAAAGAAAAAATTCCCAACACTTTCAACCTTGCAACTTGTTGACGGCAATGGCTATGCTAAGTAAGTATCAATGTTGTTTGATCTCTTAAAAATTCCACAAATAATTTGTCATGGTTAAAGTTGAAAGTCAATGTCAAGGTCAAAGAATATTGTAACTTCTACAATAGAACTGTAAATAACTCATATCAAGTGTCATAGAGCTGTATAGTACTTATAATCATGATTAAATCTTATCTATATTCAGATCCAAGTATACAGTCAAGAACACAAACCTATTGGCCCAATTATTTTCAATAGAGTATGTATATTTCTTACAATTAACTTTTTTTAATTTGCTGTCCATCTCTCCAATTGTTGTTCATCTCACTTAAATGGTGATATCTTTAAGCATAAGTACCATTTTTATCTGTGCCATATATCAGTATATCATAGTAATGGTCATGTTATCTACCATGACATTGGACCTTGGTGGTTTAGTCTAAAATGTTTGCTTTCACTTCTTATGCCCTACCTTTTATTTTCACTCCTCTGGTTTGACTTTATACCCTGGAGCTTCTATTTGCAAGGCAAATGCTCAAACCAAACCAACTGTGCCATCACGGGTAAATGTCTGTTTCAGCTAGTATTTGGATACTAATTAGGACTTATAATTGAGAACATCGACACCAAGATCAAGATCAAAAGCTCCTCAATGACACTCAGACAGTATTATTGTTCAAATTAGGACTTATAATTAAGAGAGACATCAAAATCTTCTCACAAGTGAAATATTGATGATAATATTCAAACTACAAATTTCTGAAAAGAACAAAAGCACATTGGGATTACTAAAATGACTTAAAACTATCAATGACTTTAATTTATAGAAAATGTGAATAGATATTGTACTAGAGATCTCAAAGTGGGAAATAAGAGGCGATAAATATACAATGCATATATAAATCATTAACCACTAGAGACAAATTTGGACCGGTCCAATCACAGATTTACAACAGAGTCCATTATTTTTCAGGGGTTGACATGTTAAGTATATTCATTGTTAAGCTACAGCGAGGTGGACTCAAATGGACTAGCGTTTTCCTTGAAACTGCTATATATTCTAAGTAAATTCATGTTTTTTCAATTACTCCTCTAGAATTCGTAATTTTTCCAATTTTAACAAAACTCAATTCACATGAAGGTTTCATTTCTCATGTGCTAGAAATTTCAATTCAATCTGTTTTATTTCAGAAGGAATACACTATTCTTCATGTGAGTAAAATCCCAGCGATGCCATTTTGATGTTTAGTACCAAATTAATGAATAGATCAATAATGTATTTCATAAACACTAAAATAAATCCATCAATAGTTCCAAGTAATTTATGGATGTAAACTAACAAATACATCATATCTGGCCCAGACTGCCACAGTTAAATGTGTCATTTTTATTTAATTTTGAGTATCTATTACATTCAGAGGACAAAGTCAAACAAATGCAGGATTACTATGATTACATAGTGAAATTCATTTTTGGGAATTCATTTATTATGTACACACATAACCACACAAAAATTATCCAAAGAGCACCTTACAAAATAAAAAAATCACTACAGACTAAAGTACTTTACAAAATATCTCAAAATCATCAAATTTTAATTTCAACTTAAATGTCACACTTTCTTGATGTGACTTTTATGCTGCAATGAATTTTCATGTGATTTTTTTCATGCAAGAAAATTTGAATGGTAATTTTTGGTTCAAAGACAAGCAAACTGTCAACACTCTGGGAAACATGTACATTTATTGATGAATAATTGGAGATTTAGCATTTTAACAGTTAAGTTCACTGATTGCAAAATTCACATGAAGAAACTTTGGCTTTGTAGAATGGAAAAAAAAATCAACAAAAACACCTAAATTATAACAATGGATTCCTATATTCTTGTCCATCAATCTTTATTAACAATCATATATATGCGCAATACCAGTCAACAATATCACTCACTCTCTTTTCACATATACACACATAAACATACAAAAATGCTCTCCCCAAAAAAGAAACTGACAAAATTGATTTTATGTACATTTCATTTTGGAATTCGATTTAAAAAAAAATTATATGACTACTGCAATTTTTGTATTTACAGTATTTTTCTCAAATCTAGAAAATTAACGTATAAATGATGTGAACCTCCATTATGTCAGGTAACTTTGAGCTCAATATATTGTGTTTAGTTACTACAGTTATATGTAGAACTATCACCTGACCTACAGATTTCATTCTTTCAGGTTAAGCTGCTTGTGTTGTGTTTAGTTACTACAGTTATATGTACAACTATCACCTGACCTACAGATGATGCCAGATTTCATTCTTTCAGGTTAAGCTGCTTGTGTTGTGTTTGTTTACTGGAGTTATATGTACAACTTTCACCTGACCTATAGATGATGCAAGTTTCCATTCTTTCAGGTTGAGGTACTTGTGTTGTGTTTATTTACTCGAGTTATGTGTACAACTTTCACCTGTCCTAAGATAATGCAAGCTTCCATTCTTTCAGGTTGAGCTGCTTGTGTTGTTTTATTACCTTGAGTTATATGTACAACTATCACGTGACCTATAGATAATGCAAGCTTCCATTCTTTATTGTTGAGGTGCTTGTGTTGTGTTTATTTTAGTAATATGTACAACTATCACCAGATATTATTTAATGAATTTTCTTATTGAACAAATATGCTTGCACAATATCATTATCAATATTAATACATTTTGGCATCTTATAACATCAGGTTCATGATGAATTACACACTGACAACACTATTTAACAATGGCACACTTCTCCATGAAACACTTTGGAACTTGAATTTAAATCAAAATATGATACAAAAGTATTTCAACAGTATGCAAAATTTGAATTCATTTTGGAATTTTCATATAAAGTAGATACACTTTCATTGTTCCCTTGACATCATGTGACAATGTAATTTCTTACACTGTTAAAAGTGCTCTTTCAAAGATCATATGAGGATTCCAAATTTTTTTTTTTTTATATAGATGAATTGATTATAACTTGATGATTTGAACAGTGATATCAAGCTAAGATAATATAGAATCTATATAACCAAAAACAATTGAAAGGCATACAAGCTGTCAAAATGAAGTTTTTGTTTGTATAAAAAGGTTCAAATATTCACTGTTTTATATATAAATATGTTCTTAAAAAATCCAAAATTGAAAAAAATTGTTGTAATTTATGAAAAGAAATTGAATGTGAATAATGGGCGAGAAAACATCTGTGTCCTTAAATGGATGGCAGGAATATCAACAGTCGGCATTTTTTCTCATTCTAGCCAATACATGCATAATATGTGAAAATTTTATGGTAATAAATCATTCGAGTTTTTTAATCGAATTCATGTTTAATCCTGGGATATATTATTTCTATAAAAATGACAGCCTGTATACTTTTAATACTGGGGTTTTTATATAGTTTATACAGTAAATTGGCCACTTTGGTCATAAAATGAAGGGTTATTTTTGGGTCAGTTATTTTGCTTGGTTAGGTTTATATTATGTTTAAATTTGGCCTACAATCATATCTTGGTCTTGTCGTGTCAAACAATCCAGGTGTTTTAAGTATCAATATTAAAAAGTACCAGTAGAATATTAAGAATTGATGCCTCACATGATAATTGATTAAGTATTAATGTCCATACAGTGTTATTTTAAACCACTTGTCTGTGAATCTATAAAACACTCAAATATTTTCAAAAGTACCAGTAGAAACATTATGTACATATTTTGGATGGTTTAATTTTGGCCATTCTGACAGGGTGGCCAAATTTAAACAATGACCAAAATATCCTAATTTAGGGTATTAAGAACTTGAAAAGCATCTTCAACACTGTGACTTAATTGGGGTAGCATTTTAAGAAAATGCCATGAAAGTGCATAGAAAAATTTTATGATTGAAAAAATGTCTATGAAAGAACTTCTTAGAAGTCTGAACAAGAATCTTATGTTACCTTAAATGAAAGTTTATAGCACAGGTGATTGACAAGGTCATATTGTGTCCTTGACCTTGACCTTTAAAATAAAATTCTAAAAATGTCTTCTTTTTAACCATGATCATTCACTGATGTACCAAGCATGTTCTATCCATTAGATATGATATTTGAACTACAGCAGCCCCCTAAAAACCTGTTTAATTATGCATAGCCCTTCACAAACAAAAGCATAAGTACTAAACCAAACTTCATTCAAATATTCTCCATAAGTTATATACTATTTTTTTCTTTTTAGATCTTTCAAATTTCTTTTTGACACCCTTCACCCATAAAAAACAACAACAGAAGACAAACGTCAAAAATATTGTGAACTTTTATACTGTAGACTGTCACTTGTCAGTATGCTGGGATTATTAATGTATAAAGCACAATTTGTCAATTCTTTGATAATCATTACTGTTAACAAAATAAAAAAAATATTTATTTCATCATTTAAAATCCATACCAATCTATTTTGTATTCACACCCAATTAAAGGGCCATTAACTGCATTCACCCCAAAAATTATTTCAATTTTTTTTCTACTTTTACTAATTGTACTTGTACAATAACAATAATAATACATATATATATATATATATATATATATATATATATATATATATATATATATATATATATATAAATATGTGTGAATTTACAAAATTGTATGTCTGTGAATATATCTTTTTTGTTATTGTTTAATAATCTAAAAAGTACAAAAAAAGGAAAGAAATTCCTTTGAAAAAAAATACAGCTAATGCCTCTTTGAATTGTTTAGACTGAAAATTTCTGATTATATCAATTATCTAACTTTTTTGACACTTCACTGTATCACCTGTGATTTGACAACATTTCTTACTCTAAACTGGCACAATACCTATTATCGGATAAAAATCAAGGTTTTTTTTCCAAATATCTTATGTTCAACTGATTGAACTCCTTTAAAATTTTGCATTATAATAGGTTACCTTTAGATGTAATATGATATGCTAAGTTTTGGTGGAAAATACAAAACAAAGAGTGAATTTATCCCACTTTAAAAACCCAACCTGAATGTCATAATCGTGACTGCAGGAGGACCTATTATATGACAGCATCGGTTTTTACGCTGAGCGAGTGACATCATTTCCATGGCTTGTGAAAACAAAATGTTGGATAGTACAATTGAAGGATAAGTGATTACACGGTTGTACTGGAATTATAAATTGTAATATTTTCAACATGTTTTATTCATTCTTTAAAAGCATATGATGCATTGATTAAATCTAAAAACTCTTGATCATTCATGCGCAATGAGAAAGTGTCAGATAATATGTACTGTACCAGTATTCAATAATGTATAATGGTCTGCACAATATCTCAGGTGCTGTATTCCATAATCATTTTTATAACTCATTCAACATCAAATATACATTGACTCCGCCCACTTTGTTCTTGGCAGCCATGAACACAAATTCACAAGCTACATGTAAAACTGAGGTCAAACATGACGAAACTCCTGAAAATAGTAACATAACAGCACTGTAACACCACTTCTACTTGGTACATCTACATGATGCCAGAATTACTCTCCTGTTGTCTGATCGCCATGGTGATGTGCACAAAACTGAGCACTTTGTAAAGAGAAAAATGTAGCACTTGTTCTGTTTGGTGGCACATGAAACTGTAGCACTAAGAATGATAATGACACTAACTGAAAACCAATACTAACTGAAACTCATCATGTCTTGTGACGAAGAAGAAGTTATTGGACTTTGCCCACCAGGGGCTTTTAAAGAGTCATTCACATCTCGTCGGAACAATGACAAATTTTGTGTAAACCTGAAACAAGATACAAAAATTCATCTGTAATTACTGCAACATCAGAAAATTTGATGGGGTTATATTTCATTGTTTTAAAAATAAAATAAATTGTTGACAATAAATTTCAATGTTTTAAAAATAAAACAAGTATTTGCAGGGAATTATCTTTACCATTTAAACCTGTGGAAACCACACAAGGCCAGGGCACAGGACCATAAAGAAAGAAAGTTCTCAGACAAGTTTTATTCTCAAAAGTTAAGAATTCATTCAGCTGAGTAAAAAGTGAAAAACTGCAGATCATAAAAGGACTTAAGAATTTTATTAACTGAGATTTGTTCCTTCAGTTAATTGGAAGTCATAAAAAGAAAGAAGTTTAAGAAACAAGAGGCCCAAAAAGGCCTAAATCGCTCACCTGAGAACCATCTACAAATGTAGAAAGAAGACCAAGAAGAGTATGTACATGTAGACTGATCTGGCCAAGAAACATACATATTGCAGTTTTAAGAAATTCTTATAAAATTCTAGAAATCAAATTTCAGCCAAATTCTTGCTCAAAATCTTTTCTTCAACTGTATACCAGTGAAACAATTTAAACCTAGTCCTGCCAGCAGTCTTATCAGCAGCAGAATGCTGCTGTGCCTGTATGTTTATCAGCATCTGTATCACTCACTGCCCTGTTGTTTTTATCAGTTTGGCAGGTTTATGGCACTACACAGTATTATGACATTATGCACAAATTGTCCACATAAAGTAATAAACACCAATATTTTTCAGAAAGAGATTTTACTGATTCTAAACAGGTAAATTATATTTTAATCGGACATAAACACAGATTGAAATGTAAATGTAAAATATTTACACATTTATCTTTAATTAAAATTTTAATTTGAGCTAAATTACTGGATAAATTTGGAAATTACAACTTCAAAATTACTGCAGAATCATTAGTATATAGATATATGCATTTACAGAAGTAAATTGTAACAGAAAATAAGGAAATACTTGCATATGTTTATGTACACACAAATGTAAAAACTAATTCAAACTGAAATCCATTTACTGAATATCCAAGTGTATATGTTTTTCTTGGTTTCATAAAAAATAATTAGTGGTTGTGTCCAGTGTAATAAAAAATTGAAAATCCAAAGAATTGTTTCATTCAAGAGTATTAAATTTGTGTTTTATATTTGATTTCAAAACTTCACTAATCGGAGTCAGAATTTACACCATCATTTGTTTGTTTGTTTTTCCATCTTTGATGTGCAAGCTTGTAGTCCTTGTTTTGGTGGAAAATTCTGAAACAAGGATCTGCGCACAGCCCGACATTGCAATCCTTGCACTCAAATCGAGACCTGTGTGTTACTCTTCCGTCACCTGCCTGCTTTCTTTTTCCTGTCACCTCAGAGCAGACTACACAGGTGCGCATTGGATTTTTGCACTTTGCTCCTTCCTTTGTCTCAACTTTTGACATGAAGTGACGTCCTGTTAATCTTTCCATTTCCCTGGGATTTACAATTCCTCGGAGTTGAATTTCTCGAGCACTAGTCTCAGAAATCAAGGCCTTTGCCAGCTCTCGACGGAAAGTGCGATGCAAAATACACTTTTTGGTTTTTTTGCTGCAATCCTCCTTGTACAATAAGTAGGCATTTAGGGTTGACTGCATTAAAAGGTGTAAAAATACTTTTTTCCACCATTTAAGAGTCCTCCTTTTAAATGCCTGGTATGAAACCATTTGATCGCTCCTGTCAACAGCTCCCATGTACTTGTTGTAATCAAGGACGCACTGTGGACGCTTGATCTGCTCTCCAGTTGTTCGGTCATTTTTCCCGGGAACATCCACGAATCTGCTGTCATGCATTGTTGAGCATAGTAAGACATCCCTCTTGTCTTTCCACTTCAAAATTTGAAGTGAACCATTAGTGACTGCAACATGTTCCCCCTTTTTCAATTTGATGGTTTTAATTTCATTGGGGACCCCTCGACAATTGGCTCTTAGGGTAACGCAAGCTCCAGTCCTTTGTCGATTCAAGTTGTGGAACAATACTGGTGATGTGTAGTAATTGTCCATATAAAGTTTATGTCCATGTCCGAGATATGGATTCATTAATCTCATAACAAGATCATAAATTTTTCCATTTCTTGATGGCACTGCCCCAGAGTCGCCACTGTAGATTTCAAACCTACAACAGTATCCATTGGAAGAGTCACACACCATGAACATTTTGACACCAAATTTATCCGGTTTGTCAGGCATGTAGACTCTGAATGACAGGTTACCCCTCCAGCCAATCATCCCCTCATCTAGGGACAAGTGCTCCCCTGGGTTGTATGACCCCTCATATCTGTCCCTGAGGAAATAATATACTTTTCTAATTTTGAACAGGGGGTTGAATCCAGGTTGTCCCTTAGGCACTGCTTTGCTGTTGTCATTCAAGTGTAGTAATGATAACAAGAGTAAAAATCGATTCCTGGTCATTACCTTCCTGAAAAATGGTGTACTTCATCTTCATCTGTGGACCAGTAATCCTGAATATCCCTGTGTTGTACTAGGCCCATGGTTAAAATCAGTGCCAAAAATCGTTTTATTTCATCGATGTTGGTGGGTGTCCACTTCCGAAATCTGGACTGTGGCTTCAGATTTTGGCCTTGCTGCGATCCTAAAAAACTCTCTGCATATCAGTTTGCTTCCTCCGAAATAATTTGTAATAAATTGTCAGAGAAAAATATTTTTCCAAAATCCAAAATGCTGGCATTTTCTCCGAAATCGACGGTAGTGCCTCTTTGTTTTGTAAACACAGACACGTGTGGGGTCAAATCTCCAGTCACCCAATCAGTTGGAATTTCATCTTCGCCTGGTTCGTCAAAATCTAAATCATCGGCATTAAATCCTAAAAATTCTTCATCAGAATCATCTGCCATAAATATTTCTTGAAATATCTCTCGGCTTTATTCATCAATATGTTCTAAAACTGCTTCACTATCATCGAATTCGCCGTGCATGTTCCCCATTTTGAAAACTTGTTTACCACGTGTTTCTTTGTTTTAAAGTACAGGGAAATCCCTTCAAAATGAGGCAATGGTCTATAAATTCTATCCAATCAGAATCGGAAATTACCTATTACATCATAATAATATCGGGCAAAATAGTTTTCCTTTTTTTTTCATTGGTCAAAACATCGTTTCTGACATGACTATGTAAAGTCTATATATCGATGACCGGCAGTGAGTGATACGAAGTACAGGGATCAGTTTAGTGACGACCGGCAGTCTAAGCTATGCATTTAGGTGATCAATAAAGTGAGTATCGGCAGGACTAGGGTTAATGCATCACTGTGAATGCAAGGGGAGATATTCAGAAGATCATGCAAAAATTAATAAAAATGACGTCTAAAAAGACCTCAAAAACACATCAAAAATTAATATTATGAGTTCTATGAAAAATAGAAACTTGAATCATACATCCATGTACATTACTCGGAAACAATCTGTTTTTTCAATTCATGTCGTGGTTCTAGAGAAGATTTTTTAAGGAGGGTACCTTTTGGGACCTATTCTGTACCGCCCTGGATTCACCCCGGGGCCAAAACTGAAAACTTAAAACTTGGTAAAGGACCTTGAGTACTTGCTTTCTGCAAAGTTTCATCAAAATTCCTTGAGTAGTTTTAAAACAAAAGCTGATAGTGTGAAAAATGCACCCCATTTTTGCAGTCTTAAAAAATCACAAAAAATTCTAGAAATTAAGTTTCTGCATAATTCTTGCACAAAAACATTTCTTCACCTAATTACAAGTGAAACACATGAAATGAATGCATCAAAGTGAATGCAAGGGGAGGTAATTGAGGAAATCATGCAAAAATAAATGAAAATGACAAAGGCTGAAAAGACCTCAATAACACATCAAAAGTTGATATTCCAAATTCTATGAAAAACAGAAACTTGAATCATGCATCCATGTAGATCACTCAGAAATGATCCGTCTTTCTAAGAAGGGTACCTTTTGAGACCTATTCTGCCCGCCCTGGATTCACCCCGGGGCCAATCTGGCTGAAAACTACAAACTTGGTAAAGGACCTTGAACACTTGCTTCCTGCAAAGTTTCATCAAAATTCCTTCAATAGTTTGAAACAAAAGCTGATAGTGTGAAAAATACACCCCCACCCTCTTTTTTGAAGTCTTAACAAATTCATAAAAAATTCTAGAAATTAAATTTCTTCAAAATTCTTGCACAAAAACATTTCTTCACCTAATTACAAGTGAAACACATAAAATGAATGCATCAAAGTGAATGCAAAGGGAGATAATTGAGGAAATCATGCAAAAATGAATGAAAATGACAAAGGCTGAAAAGACCTCAATAACACATCAAAAGTTGATATTCCAATTTCTATGAAAAACAGAAACTTGAATCATACATCAATGTAGATCACTCAGAAATGATCCGTTTTTCAATTCAAGTAGTGGTTCTGGAGAAGACTTTCTAAGAAGGGTACCTTTTGAGACCTATTCTGCCCGCCCTGGATTCACCCCGGGGCCAATCTGGCTGAAAACTACAAACTTGGTAAAGGACCTTGAACACTTGCTTCCTGCAAAGTTTCATCAAAATTCCTTCAATAGTTTGAAACAAAAGCTGATAGTGTAAAAAATGCACCCCCACCCTCTTTTTTGAAGTCTTAACAAATTCATAAAAAATTCTAGAAATTAAATTTCTTCAAAATTCTTGCACAAAAACATTTCTTCACCTAATTACAAGTGAAACACATAAAATGAATGCATCAAAGTGAATGCAAAGGGAGATAATTGAGGAAATCATGCAAAAATGAATGAAAATGACAAAGGCTGAAAAGACCTCAATAACACATCAAAAGTTGATATTCCAATTTCTATGAAAAACAGAAACTTGAATCATGCATCCATGTAGATCACTCAGAAATGATCCGTTTTTCAATGAAAATGACAAAGGCTGAAAAAAGACCTCAAAAACCTCTCAAAAATTGATATTCCAATTTCTATGAAAAATAAAAATATGAACCATGTATCCATGTAGATCCCTCAGAAACAATCCGTTTTTCAATTCATGCAGTGGTTCTGGAGAAGAAGATTTTTAAAGAGGTACCTTATGGGACCTATTCTGCCCCACTCTGGATCCACCTCTGGGCCAATCTGTCTTAAAACTACAAACTTGGTAAAGGACCTTGAGCACTTGCTTCCTGTCAAGTTTTATCAAAATACTTTCAGTAGTTTAATAAAAGTAGTCGAAAATATGAAAAGTTTACGGACAGACACCGGACAATGGACGAGGTGTGATCACAATAGCTCACTTGAGCCTTTGGCTCAGGTGAACTAAAAAAAATCAAAATATTTTTTTTGTAAACAAAGCTTGTGATGCCCCTTTAAGCTTAAAGTGGTTTTTAGAATGTAGTCTCAAAAGACAGGTGGTCTTTTATGACAATGGTCTCTCTAGACAGGTTCCACTGTACTGTACAATAAAACAAAGTATACACTAACCGGTCTCTATTTTTTGTAAGCAATGACCGCTCAATACTGTTCATAAGATTTTCAAAACACTGCATCATCGTTTGTTGCTTGTCGGCTGGCTGACTCGATATGATACTGTCTCGCAATTTGTTGAAATACTGAAATATATATAATTATCAATTGTTGAAGATGAGTTATCTATAGCAAATGGCAAAGATCAGAAAAACATAACTGTCCATGCTTTAAATATCTGAAGACGACAGATTGCAATGCTGCTACGATGTTACATCTGTTTGGAGTGTTAAAGAATTGAGACTTTCCCAATAATTATAAAATCATTGATTTATAATTATAGCCACAATTGATATACCACATCTGTTGATTCTGTAAGAGTCTGAAATCATATTGTGACTGACTGACAGTATATAACTTCAATATTGATCATTTTTTTATATAAGCCAATGACAACAAAAGTAGTTTTTACATACTGGTCTCATTTACACGTATTTAACCATCAGTCTATGTGACGTAAATGACTTCCAACATACACAATGGCCACATTTAAAATCACTGATCAAACACACAGTTCTACCAAGATAATTTGGTACATGTTTATCAACAAATAAGTCTAATGTAGATCAGGGGTGACAGTAGTTCTTAGTACAAACATATCTGAGCTACAGTAAAGGTCAAATCAACACCACAGCAAATATTTAAGCTGGTTCTCCATGACTATTGAAACTGGACAGTATTGTTTGAGATTTTGATAGAACCTGAAGTGTCCCTTTATATTATGTAGGGTGTTATTTTGCAAGATAAATAAAATAACAAAATAACAAAATACTGTCATCTTCAATAAGAGTAATCAGAAAATAACAGGAGTCTTACCTCTTCATTCAGTAAATCAGATAAAGAAGAACTTTGATAACTAGAACTTCAATGAGTCGAATTTCTCGATGTTTAAAACTATTCACAAAGTCCCGAATAATTTTGTTATTTAATGCTACTTATAAACATTTTAAAATTCGAATTTTAATGAGTCCATTTTCTCTGTTTTGAATAATTTTTTGGGCCCATTTCTATAAAAAGAACAAAAATTCCTACATAATATTCAAAGTCAAAATTTGCATGTATACGAAATCGTACCGTTATAATTCTTCTCCATTTCATAAACACTCAATGTTTTAATTTCAAGTAAATTTAGTTAAATTTAGCACTTATTATTAATCATAATGACCTTGCATGTCTTAAATGGTTTTGAAGCAGTCATATACACCTTTTAGAACTTGTAAAAATAAAAACGTATGGTTCTCAGTTACCATCCATGAGTCAAAGTCCCGATGTATCAAACTTTTCAAGGTGGTCCCTTGAACTCTGATACTTCATCGAAGTTCTACTGTAATATTGTCACAATCTGATTTAGTATTTTAAAATATGTACAATTCGTGTTTTACATGGTTTTGTTTATATGCAATTGATTTCCTGTGGTGAACCTCTCGGGTAGATATCCCAGTGGTAGCCCCACTGTGGTCAGTGTAATTTCATAGGTTAATTTGGTATTGCCAAAGTAGTTGAGTTTATTTTTATCCTGTCTATATAAAGCCGGGTTTGGGCTGTGTCTGCTCACTATTCCTTAGACAATACACGTTGCACGATTTTCTGTTTGGTATCGCTTTTACAGTCATGGGGTTTTCAATTACAATGCCAAAGTGGGTAGTAGTATGGCAATACCAAACGGTCTGGTCAAGAGAAGTTTATCTTTTGTTCCCATTTCCAGTAAAGTGTTTCGGTGGACAAATATGAAAGACTTATGTGCACATAATGACATTTATAGCTGTTTATTAAAATGTTGTACAACACATTAATGTTTACTTTTATATATTCATATTGTCTATTAGACAGAACATGACTCGGTCATGCGTGACAAATATTAAGAGGCTTACCTCTTCAATAAGAGGCCTAATGGGCCTTGACAGTCATCTGAGCATAACTACAATAAGGGTCAACCCGATACTTATTGAGATAATGTCAAAAAACAGCCAAAATACCCCCCATTTACTAAAGTGCCCCCTAGTGGCATATTTATTGACGGATTTAATTTTAATTCTTAAACTTTGTAAACAATGACTTAACAGTCATGCACACAAAATTTGAAAGTCATCTGATCATTGGTTCATAAGAAGAGAATTTTTAAAGATGTACCAAGTTTTGGTACTTTTTGGCCCCTTTTGAGGCCCCTATGGGCCCTAGCCCCTTTTCCTTCGCAAACTTTCTGTTGCTTCACATGGGGATACTTCCTGCCAAGTTTGGTTGAAAATGGCCCATTGGTTCTTGAGAAGAAGTAAAAAATGTTTAAAAGTAAATAACACATGACGGAAGACGAACAACGACATACAAAAGACGATCGCTATAGGTCACCTTGAGCCTTTCACTCAGATGACCTAAAAAGTCTTACCTCTTCATTAAGTAAAATCAGTCCTAACAAAGGTCTTGACATGGACCATTGATTTCTACAGTCTTCAAACATGATAATATTAAGTACTGTTGACAGCATCTGTAAAAAAAAAAAAACCCAAAGCTTACATTATAATATGACTATGCTAACTATGGGTAACATTAGATAAGAAGAAGGCAGCGTCAAAGTATTACACTTCCCCAATAAGTGTAAAATTGAGTAGCCGGAGCTCATACAATGAGTACTGTAATTGGCTGTGTATAATCCGAATTTATATATTATCCGCACTCCCCATTTCAGCATCAGATCTCGGAGAAAAAAAGGTGTTCATGCTTTTAGGCCTAACCCGAATCTGGGTTTTATACATGGCTATTACTGGGGCATTAGTATGACCGAAAATCAGACTAATTTTAAATATCAATCCTAAGATCGATATTTGACAGAAATAGAGAAATATTTATTAGATAAAAGAAAATTTGATACCACGAGATTTGAAATAAATGTAAAATACAAAATAGGAATCTGAAGTACGAAACTACAAGATACTGTGCTATCATATAAAATCTTTTCTACACATCAATACCATCATCATCACCTACCTGTTGTAAGATTTCTGGATGAACTTCTAAAATTCTAAGGAATGCATCACTGTCTGGGACTATGTTAGGATTGGCTTTCTTTTTCTTACTTGTCAATTTCTTGAACAAGTAAGTAATTATAGTATCAAGAGTTGCACAGCAACCAGTACAAACCATGGTATCTGTATGGTAAAAAAGAAAAGATATCTTTAAGTCACATTCCTAGGACGTTATTGTAATTTTTGACATTTTCATTAGAAATCCACTCCAAACCAACGAAAATTTCAAAACATTTCAAAACAGTTGATGTATTAATAGAGTTATTAGGGGGATTCGAAGGGAATTGTTGAATTTACCCTGGTGTGATATAAATTTTGCCCTAGTTAATGTACTGCAGTAGAGCATCACCACATGACCGCCAACACCTTACTGTTTATAGATAGATCAATGTGTTAGGCGTTTCCCACAATTAATTAACTAATTAGTTCAAAAGGGACTTTAAAAATACGATGAAAGTTCATGTGAATACACATCAAGAGAGTACAGAAAAGTTTATTTATGAACATTAATGTTGCTTTAAGGAAGAATATAAATCTTCAAATAACAACACACACCTGTGTAAAAAACATGTCAGGTAGTCATATATTTAGAAACATAAAATAAACAAATACTCTTCTAAACAGAAATGAATAATTTCTTTCTCCTTAAGCTGCACGAGTTACTAAATACATAGATATTTTTATTTTCTTCCTCCCCCTGTAATTACTTACTTGAATATCTTCTTGTGTGTTTGTATGAGGACAATGCAAACAAAGGATCCCAGAGGGATCTTGGCACCCACCATGGAATGTTCTATGTCTGATCTATGATAGACTTTTCTTTTCTCATCTTTTCTCTTATTTTGTGTTTCAACATTGAATTTGAACTTAAATCCATATATCTGTGAAATACTTTTTTCACAAGATTATAGCAAAACTGAACTGAGCATATTACATTTTCAGAGAGAATGGAATTCAACATGGCCAACATGTGTCCATCTTGGATTTTGATCTCTCTGAAAATGTAATATGCACATCTAGACCTAAGGGGAACCTCCATAATCAATTTTGAAAAGATTCCTTCTGCACATTCTGAGAAATACAAACTTCCATTGTCAAAATCCAAGATGGCCACCCATCAGCCATGTTGGAATCCAATCTTTCTGAAAGTGTCATATGCACAACTAGACCTCACGGGGAACATTCATGTCCAATTTCAAGGAAATCCCATCAGTCCTTTCTGAGAAATAGCAATAACAATCTTCCTATGGTTAAAATCCAAGATGGCCACTTGTTGGCCATATTGGATACCAATCTCTCTGAAAATGAAATATGCACAACTAGATCTTAAGGGGAATCTTGATGCCAAATTTCAATGAGATGTCCTTTCTGAGAAATAGCCATAATAAAAATCCTCTGGTCAAAATCCAAGATGGCCACCTGTCACCCATGTTGGATTCCGATCTCTCTGAAAATGTTATATGCACAAATAGACCTCAAGGGGAACCTTCATATCAAATTTCAAGGAGATCTCTTCAGTCTTTTCTGAGAACTAGTGGTAAAAAGAACTGTTCTGGATGGACGGACGATGGACTGACGATGGAAGGACGGACCACTGTTGATGGCGGGCTAACAAATATCATACAAATAAATAGAGATCACTCTTTAATTGTTCTAAATTAATGATTTATTTTACTGAAAAATACTAAAAGGACATCTATCTTTCTGTTATGGTTTATATCTGCTTGTTTATATATAATGAACTGTATTTTTGTATTTCTATATATCTATATGTCAATTTATAAAAGAAACACTTGCTTACAGTGTGTATCTGTGTGTTTATGTTTAATGATTTGTATCTTTTTATTCCTATATATGTCTGTCAACTTATAAAAACATACACTTACCTAAGGCTGTCAACCCTTCAGATATCGTGGACAGGATGTAAAGAAAGACTTGTGGTTCTAAATTACTGATGAAGGACATGTGGTCATTAGCTAGACATTCTAATAACCCATAGTAATTCTGACTAAGCTTTGGATAATCCTGTCAACATAAGAAAGTAAACATTATCTCAACAAAATGCCAACAAAGGGTCCAACACTATCAAACTTGAGGATGTTCTGGAGTCATTCTCTGAACTTTAGCCCATCCTAAAATTTTGATAAGCAAAGCAAATCAAGTAAACCGTGTACTAAGACTTCAGAAAATACTGAAATTTGATTGCAATGGGCCATGATCATTCAGAATTCACTGGTACAACATTATTAAGTAAACATTCATAACTATAACTAAAATAAGTACATAACCAAATTTTATAAAGATGTGTTAGTTTTTACTTAGTAACATTCAAAGTACCAAATTATTGGTGTCCATTACCTAACTTGTGCCCTCTACCTATTCTGGCATCAGCACTGGGAATCAAAAGTATTTAAATACAGTGTGCAAAATCAGTAATGCTTTCAATTTGTTTGCTTATTTTGGCACCTAGCGGTAAAATGTATAAAGTATTAATACAGGTCACTAGAATCTGGTTCATTGGAATGTGGCCATCAACAGACTTGCACAGCAGTATTTAAAAGTAGGGAACACAGATTTAAAAAATCAGACACTCAACTCAGGTATAAGTTATTTGATAATCATGACACATACCTAGCTACTGAATAATTCAGTTGAAGTAATAATACAACATACGGTATGACATTATATCATTGTAGAGTATTTCTTTTAATTTAATGATGATTTGGAAAGTAGCATTTTAGACTTATATGTGTACAAAATTAGCACACATGATATATCATGGATATAAAGTATCATTAAAAGGGCTTCAGCTGTGCTTTTTTTCCCAAAAATTCTATCTTCCTATTTAACTACTTAGATTGATATACAATAGCAAAAAAAGAGATACCAGTATACATTCACATAAAAATTCTTAAATTCCTATATTTTGTGAAAATTGATTGAGAAATACAGGTCTGGCACTTTTTCACTTGCAATTGATTGATCAACCTTAGCATTTGCATATGAATACCACACTGGACGTAAACTTATTTTCACAACATATATCGGAATATAAGATTTTTTATGCCTGTGTATATCTCATATTTGTTATTGTATCATCAAGTACAAGTAGTAAAACTAGAAAAAATTTAATTTTTGGGGGGGATACTGCTAATGCCCCTTTAAAAATAACAGGCAAATCTTTTGAAATCAAAATCTAATCTACAAATGTGCAATAAGATATTACCCAACTATCAATTTAGCACCAGTTACAATACATAAGCAATGTATTTGTGTATTTATCTAAAATTTAAATTTGAATATTTGCCAAAATTCGACCTTCAACCCAGTGACCATATCAACCTATAGATCGTAAAATACAGTATACACTAAAAGGTGACAAACACTAAAATAATCTGCAAGCTGAACAAATTTTGAAAAATATAATTACTTTGATAAACATGTAACCAATTTTTCTTTAAAAAAAATTACTGGAGGTTCACATTAGATATCCAATTTATTAACATGAAAACTACATGTATATGAAGTTTTCCTAAGAAGAAAATTTGGATTTGTATGCAAAAAACTAAAATGAATTTGTGTGACTTTACCATGAGATCTCGTTGGGAAATGGATAGTAGTAGTTTCACAAACATTCCAAATGCTTTGTCTAGCGCATTATCACCATAGAGTCTGAACACACCAAAGTTGACATAATTCCCACATAATGCTGCCTTTAACATGGAAAAACATATTGATATACCCTTTAATGTAATCAGGAGTTAAGGTAATATATAGCAATCAAGTACAGATGATACCAAAGAGCACCGATCTAATACACGAGCATGAAGCTGAAGACATATGTATGGAACAATCCATCATTTAAGTGGTCTTGTAACTACACATCAAGTGGCCATATGTACACTTTGAATTGTTCACAAGCCAAACAGTAACTGGAGATTTCCTCAATAGACGGTGTTACCTAATAACAAGATAAGATATTTATTTAATTCTTGAAATAATGTTGATACTGGTATATCAGATAAGTATTTCCTTTTAATTTGCCATCTTGTCCCATTTGTATATTTACTTTTACTTCCTTACAATAAATTACATTAGAAAAATTTTCCATCCGAAAAATAATATTGAATAGTCAGTTCAAAATAAAATAGGCCAAAAGTCTCCTGAGTCTAGGACAGCAGGCATCACAGCATTCTGGCAATGTCATTGAAATTCATAAACTTGACAGTTCAAAAGATTACAAAATACATTTTAAGTTATTTCAGAACATTTGGGATGGTCCACTTGGTAAGATTTTCAATCAAAAGTACAAGACGTGTTTGAAAAACACCATGTCCTTTGAGAGTATGTCATTCTTTAAAGTTTAAAAGTCCCATAATTCTGGCAAATATTGCTGAATGATGGTTATTTAAATTTGACTAAAATTTGAGGAAAGAAACTCGAACCAAAATGTTGCAGAAACAGAAAAAGATCTTCAATCTCCGAGGCAGAAAAAGGTTACAACTTTCCCCTGGCTAAGAACATGAAATTTGAAGTGATATGACTCCATCTTGACTAAGGACATGGTGTTTGAAGTGATATGACTCTCCCCAGGCTAAGAACATGGTGTTTGAAGTGATATGACTTTCCCCAGGCTAAGAACATGGTGTTTGAAGTGATATGACTTTCCCCAGGCTAAGAACATGGTGTCTGAAGTGAATCAACTCTTCCTGGGACTAAGAACATGACTTTTGAAGTGATTTGTCTTTCCCTGGGCTTAGCACAAGACAAAGGACATGATATGTTTCTCCATTGGCTAAGAACATGGAATTTTAAGTGATATACAAAGGTCTTTCAGAAGAGACTTAAAACGTAGGTTTGCATCACAGCATAGAAGTTTAAAGAACGCTCGTTGTATTAGGTCCATAGCATTTGTTAAAATTTGTTCAGTTTCAACTACAATTGTAGACACTGCCATGTAAGTGACAAATCCAAGTACAACCATTATAAAATGTAGAATCACGTTGCAGTAATAAAAATAGATAAGCTTTCCTATAATATTTCTTCCCACATGGAAATTATGTGACTTGCACCTGATAGATAAATTAATAGATGGAAAGATACTCCAAACAATGATAATTATGTCTTTGCTATGAGAAACAGACCACATAAAAAAGGATATTTCATGGAATAAATTTGATCTTTTGGTACTTCTCCTAGTGAAAGAATTCTTGAGCCTGCAAAAGAAAATATTTTGAGTCAATGATATAAGAAATGCTGAGTACTAATAAGTGCAATATTACACCATAATTTATCTAGATCAGAGGTCAAATTTAGCAATTCTTAATGGACCAGTTGGAAACAAATCTGATTAGTACTATGTCAAATTCAATAAAGTATTTCAGTACCAAAATTAACATTAAGTTTAAGTGTATGTTATCTATTTTTGTGTTTTTGTAATATATTCTTAGGATTACAAAATGGCCAGTAATTTGGTCACATAAGTGACTAAAAATTGTCAATTTCAACTAAAAATTAAACTAACTCGCCATGTTGCTGACCGTAAATGCAATATTATCGTACTTGGAATCTGTATTTATTCTGGTCAGTTCCTAATTGTTTTTAACCAATCTGAGTCCTGAAACTCTTTTTTCTGCTGATTGATGCATGTGAAGACAATTTGATTTAGGTCCATTTAGGTGCTTATTTAACCTAAAAGAAGGTTACACTAATTACCTAATTACATGTAAAAAACACTTTAAATGAAGGCATCATGATTAATAAATGAGGATAAAATCAAAGAAATCATACAAAATTAAATGAAAATGACAATGTGTAAAAAGACATAAAAAATCCCATTTCTATGAAATTAACAAATTTAATCCAACATCTATGTAGATTACTCAGATACAATTACCATTTCAATCCATGCAGCTCTTCTGGAGAAGATTTCTAAAGAAAGGTACACCAGGGACCTCTTTTGCCCCCCTTTGTCAATCTGGCCGATATGAAGAAACTTAATAGAGGATCTTGAGTAATTGCTTCCCATAAAGTTTCATCAAAATCCCATCATAGGTTTTTGGAGATGAAGTCGAAAATGTGGAAAATTACATTCCCCCCCTCCCCACTTCATTTTTG